>LR736877.1:2761924-2869519 GCA_902654985.2 Oryctes borbonicus
TTAAGTATTAAGTATTAAGTATTAAGTATTAAGTATTAAGTATTAAGCTGCAACAAAGTAAAGAGACTTTTAAAATGATGCATTTTTGTTTTTGTTTTTCAGAAATACAACAACCACACAGAACAATTTTGAGCAGGATAACCTTTTAACTCATTTTATTGATCTTTGGAAGCTTTGAACTAAAAGGAGCTGAATACGAAGTCAAT
The DNA here is from genome assembly GCA_902654985.2 of Oryctes borbonicus. Taxonomy (NCBI): domain Eukaryota; kingdom Metazoa; phylum Arthropoda; class Insecta; order Coleoptera; family Scarabaeidae; genus Oryctes; species Oryctes borbonicus. Next base: position 2,762,131 of record LR736877.1, read on the forward strand.
AACATTGATATACGTCGAAATTTTGCATTATTTTGCAAAATGTTAGGAACATCAATTCGGCGAGAGGCACGCGGAATTCCAAAATCGACTGTTTACCTTGTACGCGACGGTAAGCTTGAGAAAAAATAACGACCATCATTACAAATCAACAAGTGGACAAGGTTTAAACAATGATGACTATCACCGAAGATTAAAGTTTAGTAGGTGGTACCTGCGAAAATATGAAGTTGATGGTAAGAGAAATACTATGGACAGGTGAAACACGATTTGTCAATTGTGGAATGTTCAACAGGTATATCTATCATTATTGGTCTACTGAAAGTCCGTATTTGAAATCAAAGAAGATTTTAAGTTTGATTTGATCTTAATCTCTGGTGCGGTTTAATTGGTATGAAATTTTGTCTATATTTTCGTTTGTTACTTGAGCTTCTTTTCGTTTTAGATAATCACTAAACAGGTCGCTTCGTCCTTGATTACAATTCAACTAGTAATAGACTGGTATACAAAGACTTCGTTGTAGGAACATTTCTTATTAACCTCTATGTATTTTGTTGATTCTGAATATGCTATCAAAATTTATCCATCACACATAATTGCTTTGTAGTTGAGTGTAGGCTTTCACGACCGTAATCCATTGTAGAAATGTCTTTCGGGTGATGTCGTGTAGTTGATTTTTAACTTGATGTTTCGCTGACTATCCTGTCAGCTTCTTCAGAAGATTTCTAAAGACTGCTGTTGTTGTCTTTTGCTGCTCGTTATATATCCTATTTTTGTTCCGCTTTGCTGATCCATAACCGTTCTGCTTTGCTGATCCATAACCGTTCCGTTCCGCTGAATCGCGTCGTTCGTTGTATGACGACTTCGTAGTGCTAACCTCCACGTGTTGCTGATCCTGTATTCATCTTTGCGATTGAAGTTGTTGGTGTTCTTCATTATTTCTATGGATTCGCGTATTATCCTCGGGTAGTAGTGGCTGGTCCTGGCTAATACCTTGACGTCGCTGTAGCTTATGCGGTGGTCTCCTTGTTGGTGCAGATGTTCTGCTACTGCAGATTTTTCAGTATGCCTAAGGCGTGCGTCTCTCTCGTGCTCTTTTACTCTGCACTGAATACTCCGTCCTGTTTGACCGATGTAGCTTTTTCCACATTGGCATTTCAGTTCGTATATGCCTTTTGCTCTTAGTTTTGGTAACACGTCCTTATTTGGAGGGAGTAGCTGGTCGATTTTGGTCACCGTGTTGAAACGTGTGGCGATGTTTTTCTCCCCTAGGGTCTTTTTCAGCCTGTCCGTGACTCCGGCTATGTATGGAAGGTACGCGTATCCTACTGGTTGTTGTTGGTCTTCGTCTTTTCTCTGCTCTCGTGGCTTCCTTATATCTCTTGTACTGTAGCCGTTTTTCTGCAGGGCGTTTTTGACGTGTTGTATTTCGTTATTCCTGTGATGTTTGTCGCTGATTTTTTCCGCTCTTCTTAATAAAGTGTTGATGAGGGATCTTTTCTGTTGAGGATGGTGGTGAGATGTTGCATGCAGGTACCGGTCTGTGTGGGTCTTCTTGCGGTATACACTGTGGCCTAGTTTGCTGCTGTCATTGCGCTCCACTAGGACATCTAGGAATGGTAAGGTGCCGTCTTCTTCGATTTCCATGGTGAAGTTAATGTTTGCGTGTTGTCTGTTGATGTGTTGCAGGAATTCCTCTAGAGTTTTTGGTCCGTGTGGCCATATGACAAAAGTGTCATCTACATATCTGTACCAGCATTTAGGTTTCATCCTGCTGGATTCGATGGCTTCTTGTTCGAACGCTTCCATAAAGATATTGGCGATTACAGGTGACAAAGGAGATCCCATTGCAGCGCCACTCGCCTGTTCGTAGAATTCTCCGTTCCACAGGAAGTAGGTCGAAGTAAGGCAGAGTCTCGCCAAATTAATCAGATCCGGTTGTAGTCCTTTTGGTATTAGTTGTTGCCTGATGATCTCTAGTGTTTCTTCCACTGGTACATTGGTGAAGAGTGATTCGACGTCGAAAGATACCAATAAATCTTCTTTTGTTATTTCGTGTTGTTGTAGTATCTCGATGAAATGTTCGGAGTTCTTCACAAAGCTTTTGGTGTTCCCGGAGTATTGTGCTAGTTGTTTTGCGACATATTTGGCTAATTCGTAGGTAGGTGAGCCACATGTACTGACGATCGGTCTGAGATCCATAGAAATAATGAAGAACACCAACAACTTCAATCGCGAAGATGGATACAGGATCAGCAACACGTGGAGGTTAGCACTACGAAGTCGTAATACAACGAACGACGCGATTCAGCGGAACGGAACGGTTATGGATCAGCAAAGCAGAACGGTTATGGATCAGCAAAGCGGAAGAAAAATAGGATATATAACGAGCAGCAAAAGACAACAACAGCAGTCTTTAGAAATCTTCTGAAGAAGCTGACAGGATAGTCAGCGAAACGTCAAGTTAAAAATCAACTACACGACATCACCCGAAAGACATTTCTACAATAATTGCTTTGTAATTGTACTTTTCACACCCAAATTTGCTCGAATTCTGTTTTAATTAGTTAGGAGGTACTAGTCTACTAAGTATTAAAAATATCTTGTGAAAATATCAAAAATGCCAAAATGAATGCAAAATCGGAATTCGTTAAAAATTTTTCTCACAAATATGGCCCGGGGAAGCATGCATTGTTTTTGCGTATTTATAAAAATTTATCTAACCTGCAAGTTTTGCTTACAACTCGGGTATGATTACAACTTCAGCAAATACAGACTGATACTCTTTAGAGACAGCGTACACAATTTTTGATTAAACTGACTATCGCTGCACATACACATGCCAGAGAGCTCGATTAATTAAAAAATTTTGCGGAGGATCTCCTCCGAGATATTTTGACAATATATCTCCAACGGAACCATTGAATTCCTCCCGGTCGTACCACTCGAAACAACGATAGTCATGTACAGTAGAGGAGATATGCACGACACCGCAGTGTGTCGTTAGTATTTTCTTTTTACCCGCGCGACATTTTTGTGGTTGGAGCGAATCCAAATCTGCCATAAATTAACTTTATTGCCGGCGAGTTATTAAAAGACAATTTATAGCAACCTGGGGAGGATTAAAAAGGAAAATTAAATTAGCGCTTAGATGGGCCGCTAGCGTATAGAAGGCGAAAGAAATATTAATATTTTTAACCGGCGAGAAAATCGATTGTTTTGATGAAAATCTGAGTTAAGGTGCTGTAATCCGGCACACCATTAAGGTCGTAAAATTTTACTTCCGATTTACGAGACCACAGTTCCTAATTGCAGCGCGTTCTTTCCAACGTTAAGGTTAACCGTAAGATTTAATATTTCATTGAAAAGAAATTGCTTTCTCCAATAAAGTAAATTAATGTGTTCAATTTCACAGCCGTTATTTGAGGATTTATAATTATTGTCTTCTCCCAATGAAATGAAACGATTAAATAATTTGAAAACTTGATCAAACAATTTTTGTTCTTGTAATATATAACATTTGTTCTTTTCAAAACAATTACGTACAATGGCAGTCTGAAACGCTTCAAGCCCCAACATGAAGATGGCATTACTCGTGGAAAAATGTTTTGATGGTATAATTGCATATACATTGAACGATATCTTTGAACATTTTAGCCAATCTGGACGGTCAAAAATTTGAAGAAGAGGAAAGCTTGATTGCACCAAGACAACGTATAGTCTCACGCTACAATGACCGCCATGGCAAAAATTTACCAGTGGAGTTCGAAAATGGTAGACTGCCGTTCCTATTCACCAGAGTTGGCCGCTTATGACTTTTTTTATTTTTTAGGCTCAATGTCTCGCTTGGACGACAGAGATCTTTGTTGAAGGAGGGGGCTATCACCCTCGTAAACGCTTATTTTGCAACGCAAGATGCCAACTACTATTTGGATGAGTTAAATTAGATGGCAACTCCAGTAAAAAAAATGCCATCTGCAGAAACCGCATAAAGTTAACATTTATTTACGAACAACAATTAAAAAAGAAACAAATTCAGTTTATTGAAGGTTGGTTTCTAGCTTTGATGATTGTTTTAGTGGACCAAATAATTTAAATAATTCGGAATAATTTTGTTTTTACTAACTAAATTTCTATTTCAAAAATTTCCAAAAATAATAAAGAAATCAACCAAGTACACATTAGAAAATGCCTAGAAACAATAACTAAAAAATAATGCTAAAACAGCTTCCTCATGGTATTGATGGAATCATTAACAGCAGAAGCAATACTAGGAGAGAAAAAACACATTACCTACGGACACGCTTCTGCCCATCCGGCGACATCAACATGGTTCCGCTTGCTCCATCGTGAGACAAACAGCGGCGCAAGGTGGAGCGAAAAGTCTTGGAAACACGGTGATGATTTTCTCTTTGCATTGTTTTTGCTGTAATTCCATCAATACTATGAGGAAGCTATTTTAGCATTATTTTGTGGTTAAACCAAGTACTTAAGAAAACATACAAAATGTATTAAAAAACCGCAGAAACCTTCAATTATTTTATCTCTTCATATTCCAAGTTCCAAAATAAGGAAAACACATAAGCCCGGTTCTTCTGAACCGATTTAAAAGATAAAATGTTACTGTAACATATTTTACTATATAGTATGCTATTCTAGGTATATATTTTTCTCGGTGCAGCAAATGTTTGCTCTATTTTCAATCTGGATTTACAAATTTGTTGACAAATTCCTTTGGAATAAGCTCCTTTCGAAATTTTGTAGAGATAGCTCGAGAAGGAGCTGAGCTTATAGTCCATTTAATTAAATTATTGAAGAAGAAACTAAGTAAAAGAACTTGTTTGTGGACAGTTGCTACAACAGACTGGGATTTGGGATAGTATTGAAATACTTCGCTAAACTTCTAACCACAACATTTCAGTAACAATGGACGCAAGTTTTTCTAGTTAAGCTACTATTTTTAACAGTAAAACCTTTTGCGTGCTTGATTGGGCAATTGGGTAGTATTGTCGAAAATATCTTACAAATCTTACAAAATAAGCAATTTAATTTTTTCGCAACGTACAAATCTATGAACAATATTCTTAGTAAGTCTTCCATTGTTGAATCCTACATACCCGTTCAAATTTTTATGAATATCAGTGTAACTAATTGTGTAATGAAGGAGCGTGCAAATCAAGCTTAAACGATTTTTTTTTGCTGTTATATGTTACATTATTCCATATTAATTATCCGTAAAAAATGAATCAAATCAAACTGCTTTTGAATACAGATAAATTTCACAAAAGACATTCATTTCAAATCTTTCACAATACCACATTACTCAACTCGAAAGAAAAAAATTATCCATTGATGAATTTAAGTATAACCACGCGTGGGTGTTGAAACTCGTTTTCAATAACGATGTCGTTTACGCTTTTGTCAAACGGTAGTTTCTCCTCCAGTCGCCCACGTTTTTCCGCAAAAATCAGAGTAAAATATTTTTTTTATAGAGCGAACGAAACCCACTACATGTAAATGGGATGGATATTCTTCACAGAAATTTGTTTATCGAGCACTTCCGCAACTTCCGTTAGGTGTCGTCCAGATGTTATTAATGATCAAAAGTTCGACAGTTCGAAATTAATGGAGTTGGCAATGTTAAATAAACTTTACTAATTACCAATTGAAAATAGAAACGAAAGCTGAAATACTCATTTAACATGCTTTTCTTTGGTATACCAAATTTCGAAGAAAAAATATGTGGGCCTTTGTAGATAGTGTAGAGTGGATGATAATTCCTTCACTGAGTAATTTAGAAAAAATGTTTTCAAATAGAAAATTGTACAATTGATAATATTCATTAATCTACCGGGTGTTCAATTTACGTAGCGCAGAATACTGGTTTGGTACCTTAAACAAAACATCCTATTTATTGCTACGTTTTTGGATGCTTCCCTTCAATTCATACGAGGTGTGTAAGTTAAATAGTGAGACTTTTCTTTATTCGAATGGAGTATCAATTCAATATTGTCTCTCTCAAAATAACTTGCTTGAGAAGCCAAATGGTGCTGAAACTCGAATACTGTAATACCCTGTAGGTGGTCAGTTACTGCCGCTGGAATATGTTCAGCTGCCCCGAAATATCGTGCTTTGAGATAGTTTTTCTATCTCAGCAAGAGGAAAAAGTCACGACGATTAAAGTCAGGCGATTAATAGTGTTTTCGCTGGCTACATACTCGTTTATTGACTGCTTTGTGACAAGGCGCATTGTCGTGATGCATCATCCAGTTGTTCTTGATGTTTGGTCTCATACGCATGACACCTTTTCGAAGTTCTTCAAGAATCACTCGGTAAAAGTGTTGATTCACTGTTAAACTTTGAGACACAATGTACTTGTGGACGATTCCTTGGCTATAAAAAAAGCAAATCAGCTTTCATTTGATCTTCGACTTGCTCATTCCTGTTTCTTGGGCCTTGGAGCGGTGGAGAAGTGTGCAATTCCATGCTCTGGCGCTCATTTCCGAGTCGTAGTCAAACACCCAAAATTTGTTACCAGTAATAACCGCCTAGAAAATGGTCAAGGCATATTTTACCTTTGATCTCCTTTTGGTCTTATGAGAGATTTTTTGGAATCATTTATGCGCAAATTTTTTTCATCTCCTCTTCATTGGTCAAAATCTGAGGGCTGGTAATGTGAATCAAATTCAACTCTTTCCCGGTCATTCTGACTGTTAACTGACTTTTTGAACGCACAAGATCTCGGATTCTGTTAACATTTTCATTGGTTCTTCCTCTGCGTAGTTCATCCTCTTTCTTCTGGAATTGCCTTAAACTACCGAAATACCTGGGCCCTTGACAAAACACTGTCTCCGTAGGCCTGGTGAAGTTTTGTAAAAGTTTTGGTTGCACTGTGCCCAAGTCTGAAAAATTTGATAGGCCACCGTTGCTCGATCGGACTAGAAGTAAATTGCTACGGACAACCAAATGAACCTGGCGAGTTCAAACTCGTACGGAAGGCGTACCACATATTCACCAGCTGTCCGCGTCCCAAGTGATGCCGGATCGAACACTTCATTGCCAGTCTTACTATTTAATTTACACACCTCGTAGTAATACTGACGAAAGTTGGTATGAATTCGCATTCGGAAAAGTCTTTCAGTGGCACATTTATGAGGTACATACATATATTTAGTAACGTCAAGTTCTTTTATTTCATCAGCTCTCATCATCTCTCATACCTTTTTATCCATCGAAAATATAGATTATACGAGGGTAGCCTGAGAAGTTTCCAGCATAACACAGAAATAAGCATTTCTTTGACAACATTTCTCAACATTGCCTTCCTGTAAATCTACAGACTCTCAACAATGCTCCCATCTTTTTAAGAAATTTGTTTTTTTCAATTTTTGCGAAAACACCGAATAACACAAACGAGTGTTAAACAACAACTGGGCGTCCATCATGGCTGAAATTTTCCAAAGTATCTTTGACGGCACGCGTAATTATATTACCAGAATATTTTAAGTGAGTGATTCCATCTTCTGAAAGATTTGGGACTACCTTCGACTGCCACTGCTACGCAAACTACTTCCTCTTGGTTTTTGTTCAAATTCCATCAAATTCGTGTCATCATATTTATAATGGTTTCAGTTCAAATAATTTAAATAATTTGATTTCTGCAACCCCGGTTCGCTATATTTTAATGTAGTCAAGGTTCAAGACTACATCTACCTTTCTACTTAAACGATTGTCAAACTAATTCTCAATACTTCTGAGTCAAAAACGTTAACTACGCTTCTCTCCAACATATCACTAGTTTCGTCAGCGCTTCTCCAGTAATATAAATATTTTAAATAATTCCAAATAATAAAATCACAAGCTAACACGGTAAAAAGTAAAATATTGATCAGTAGAGAAGAAAAATATTGGTAAAAGAGCAAATTGAAAATACACGTACCCACCAGCTGACTGATAAATAAAATCGCAAGACAAGCATAAATCGTCGCCTTGATTTTTTTAAAATAATAATATTGTAAAGAGAACCTTGTCAAAGTAAAAACTCATTTTTTAGAAAACTGCAGATAGAATTATCTTACGCAGGGCGATGGAATATGTACATCTTTGCTCAAGCGGTAGGTTGATCCGCATGTTCTTTGTACATTTGTTGTTATTACAACGTTTCTGTCGGACAATAAATTTTATTATTACAATATCTTTCATCATTTCCCCTATTTTGATTTAAATGTAATAAATATCGGTGTTCCTGGGGTGTCAATTTTCGCAAATTGAGCAGACTAAATTCTGTTATCGACTGTTATAATTAAATTACGCTTAATTATATTTACCAATAGAAAATATTTTAATTGTTTTACTTTATATTTGTCAACTAGTTCCAAACATTCAATATGATATAATAAAATCATTTGATAAACTCCGATTTTTGATTTGTGGTTTGCATAAATTTAACCGTAAAATTATTTAAATATTTGTAGTTTATCGATATTTAATTGGATATTGAATTCAAGCTGAAGGTAGACTAAATATAAAATGCCATATATAATATACAATTTATTAGGTAATACCGAATTATTCCTAACAATATTTTTTTTACAATCTAGTGGCAAGCAATGGATATTGCAATTTGAAAAACCCGGGATTGTTTAATATTATTGTATATTATTAATAATTAATAATTAATTAATTAATAATTAGTATTATTGTCCGCGATAATGATTCTTTATTTAAGTTACTTGCGCTCTATACGAAGTGGACGTATCCAACCTCCAAATTGCTGAACAATAGTCACTTCTGTGCTAGATGGTGAAGCCGAAAGAAGAAACAGGACAATTATGCCTGGGTCACGAAAAATTCGCTCCGTTTAAAACGTATTATCGCGAACAGCATATTATAAGAGCGTCAAAAATGAGACAATGGAGCTTCTCACGACGGGGTGAAATATTGCCCGAATTTAAAACGTGATTGAGGTAGAGCGAAGCAGCTTATTACTTGTTCTGGAAGAAGGGTTGTACTACAGCAGATTGCGATGTTTTGAGTGCGTTTGTACACAATGGTATTATCAAGAATAGCCACGTATTGTTTTTAAAGCAGCTCTTTTATGTTAAAAGACATTGTCATTATGTGTACAGCAAGAGTCTATGATATAAACAGAACAAAATCGGAGCAGGGTGAATTTCATACTCTATATAAAGCAATTAGACGGTTTCCGAAATACATTTTTGAATATTATAGATACTTTCGATTGCATATTACATAATACAGATCCTTCAATAAAAGCGACCAATAAACGCCTAAGAATTGGGTGTTTTGCGCTTCCTCGCAGAGTTTGTAGACGTGTTGTTCAGACGAAACTGTTTTCTCAATAGAACATCCTAATCTGGATGGCTTAGAAGCCACTATTGATGAGGACCATGATTGAGTCTCACTCCACGTTTGGGAAATGGAAGATAGTTCATCAATTGTTATAGTTTCAATGTTCTTCTTCAAAGTTTGATTCGGTAATAGCAGTGACGTCCGGTTTAAAGTTTCTTGAAATAAATGATCATTTTGAACCTGAAGATTGCTTTCTCCGGCTGTTGTTACTGTCTCATCTTGTAGAAAAGACAACAACTTGAAATATTTCCACTGAACTTCAGTATCAATGAGACCATCTTCTGAACTTAAAATTAGGATCTTCTCTAATTCTTTTCTATATGTATCCTTCAAATCTTTCCATTTCTTCTTTAAGGCGACAACTAAGTATAAGAAAAATAGATTTTATTTCATATTTAAATGTTATTATTATATTATATTGTCTTTTTTTCAGATTTCTTTCAACTGGATTATCAGTGTTTGAAGCATTCCCTTAGGTTGGCGAAATAATCGAGCTACTTCACAAATGCTCCAAATAAGAGATCACTTTAACTATTTGTTGCCAAGACAAGATAGTTTGTTTCAAATGCACACGGTGCAACTTTTTCCTGCACACTCGCGAACAATTCAGTTGATTGCTTTTGACGTTCAAATAATATGCGCATCAACCAAACCGACGCTAGTACAAATTCGCCAAGGACGATTTTCACGATCATGTGTAAAGGTTCTTTGAAACTCTTGAACTACTCAGTATCAACGCGAACATTTTAAACGTTCGCTTTCCTTTGACGCTGGGAGCTTAAAGCGAATTCGCCCACAGCGTAGCGTTTTGTGATTCTCGGGTTACACGCATTTCTACAAAATTGTCGCGATAATCGCAATGGACTTCAGTAAAACTCGTTTAAGAAGACGTGTAGATATTCGGAAACACAACATGTTCACAAGGAGAAGAGCCTCAAATGGGTTAGGAAATTGGTCGGAGGGTCAATGGAACTTTGAGCTGTAAGCATCTAAGGTCGGGCGTTTGTGGATCGCCGAGTTTGGGAACAAATGGAAGATAAATATTTTACCAAAACTATTAAACATGGTGGTGGTAATAGTCTTCTACCATATCATCGTATTTTCAATCTGACAGAACATATCTGGGGTATATTGGTAAGCTGTTACACCTGACCTGTTGGTAAACGTGGTCGTACAATTGAAAACGCAAAATCAGTTTGATCAGATGCTCTCAAAGCAATAACAGCAGACAGGAGAAATATGACTATTGCAAGAAGAAAATACAGAATTGATGTGATAGAGAAGTAGGAATTGATCGAAAAGAACCTAGAGTGGGGATGAACAAGAGTCCTATATAAGATCTTACATCTACTTATTTTATTTTAGGAATTTCGCGCATATTTGAATTACAGGGTTAAACTTATAATTGGTACAGTATGTCTTGATAATTGTTACTCTAACCGTGGGCATTATCAGTTTAAATCTCTGGTTTTTATTAAGCAATATTCAAAAATTTGTGTTACGTATTACAAGGACGCAAGCGTGTGTAGAGTATTGTAATTTATATAATGTATGTAACTTGCATGTAGGTTAGTTTTAATTGATTAATATTGAAAATTTCTAGGTCAAGAAACATGCGTCAAAACAACTATGCTGCAATCATACCCAAGAACTCAATATTAGTTTCTCTTGTGGTTACTGCTGATAAATCCTTACGTAAAAAACTCGAATCGAAAAAACTTGTAGAATTATAGTTAATTGAAGTATGTTCTTGACCCGCGGAGCTGGGTCAATGGATTTCTTAGGAAAGAGCCAAGTTATTAGTTGTAGTTGTAAAATTTAAACGATTATTCACTCAACGACCAGTAGTAATTAATTACAATAACACATAATTATTTTAATAGTTTTAAACAGTTACAATTGCTACATGAGCGATTAAGAATCTAAATTGCCAAACCTAATTTCCCCTACCTTACTTCGTTAAATTATCTTATATACTGTTACTAACATAGTAATTACTCTGTTGAACGTTTCCTAGTTTATGTCACTGCTAAAATCCGCTTGTAAAATGACACTGCACCAATAGAACAATTTCCTATTGAATATGTATGGACAAAACACCTACATTCCTTACATAACTTAGTCACATAACAAAGTCGCTTGCAAGGGACATGGAGTGTGACAAGATGCACTATAAATAATACTAACAGTCCAAGGTTGAAGCCTTGGGGGAGCCCTGACTCTCAATTAAAGCGTTCGCGATATTTGCCACTGAAAAGGAAGTCATTACGAGATCTATTCTATTGAAGAAAACGCTCGTTTGTATAATTCTGTCTCGCTGCACGTTATTGTGCTATCTGTCATTAAATCCTGTGGTTCATTCACGAAACCCACTTATGCATACGATGATTCTACGTAGAATAACAACTTGAGTTGTTTTTTCAACTGTTTCGATTGTAAACATTAAACATGAGAGAGTGATTAATGCAACTGCAATTCTTTGAAGTTGTTCCCTGACCCTTGCGATGTTTATCTGGATATGGTATAATTTCGCGAATATACAGGGTAACAGAAAAGGTGTGCATCATAAATGAACAGGAGAAACAATATTTTAACAAAAGTTTAAATAAATTTGTTAGCGTAAATTTAAAATAAAAACAAAAATAATTAATAGCTAAGTTAATAAAAAAGTTTCTTGAAATTATAAAATAACTTTACTTTTTTAAAAACCAATTCATTAAATAATCTATTTAGCACTACCGACATATATTTTACAATTTAAGGATAGAGTTTTATTAATTCGACAATTTTAATCTGCTTTATAACTCTGGCCTGAAGGTGAGCTATGCATAGGTCGAAACCGATAGTTACTTATTAAAGAGTTTTCTGAGACTTGTACGCTAAGCATTTTTTCTTTTATTTTCCTTGAATTAATTTCGCTCGGTACTTTTACAGCAGCAACGTTTTAAATTTGCCTAAGTAAGTATACCTAACTCACTAAATTCGTTGAAAAATTGGATACAATCTAGTGAGTGTAAGTGGATGGTATTCATCTTAATGAGAGTTCCGTGTACTGTTAAGAAAAGCTCTCATTTATTCTTATAACTGGCAGATTTAGTGTGTACAGCTACCATTCAGCTGTTAAAGTGGGTAACGTATGGTTAGCAATTTTATTAAAGTAGAAAAATCTGTTTAAAGAAGCGCATTTAATGTTGAAATATACTTTAAGTTTTTGGCCCTAGAAGGAAACATTATGATTTTTAGATAATTTTCATACCAACTGCTCCAACTTACGCTAATTTTCGATATAAAATTGCTTGAAGATAATAGAATGATTTTTTATTCTCAGTAGTGCCCATATATTTTAGTCCGCGTGATAATAGACACTCTTGAATTACATTATTTTTAGTTATAAAATCTAATGTGAACAGAATAAAAAAATGAATGCTTGGAACCATTAATTTAATCTGACTAGCTGTAGATATCTAATTCTGCCTTTCCAGTGCAACACTAGATTTATCAGAGCAGCTACATATTAACCAAATACACCCACAATCCGATACGCAGCACCACTGTCGATATAACCACCAAAATACTCGAAACATCGAACAGTTACTGACGATCTCTCCATTCGATGAAAATCTCTGTTCTCTGACTGAAACTTTGAGTTTAGGTGCTAAAAAGGAAGCAAAGAAGAAGAGTAAAAAGGATACTAAGAGGAAAGAAAAGAACTTACATGGATAACAAAACATAACGAACGAATATCAAGGCTTCCCAACTTATATAAAATGTAAGGATGGATTAATTGGGAGTGAAGATAGGATATTAGAAAGATGGAAAGATCACTTTGAAGAGAACTTAAAGGAAGGAGTAGAAGAGAAGCCATTAGAAGAAATGACAACAGTAAACTAAGATAATACAACCAGAGAGCCCACCGCAAAACAAATAGGAACCATAATAAAAAATATGAAGAATCCCAGGGGAAAATGATGTAACAGCAGAAAGCCTAAAGCAAGACATTCTTACAAGCAATAGTACGACTAATAAAAGACATCTGGAAAACAGAAATTATACCAATGAACTGGAGTAAAGCAAACCCCGTAAACAGCGTCCATGTTAGCTTTAATTAGTAGACGTATCGTTTCCCGAATGCAAGAATTTCATGGTGGTTCGTTATTCAATCTTTTCCATTTTCACAGAAAGACTAACATCGACTGACACGAACGACTCTTAAAGAACGACTGAGCGTTCAAGTTGGCTGGAATTATCAAAACTATCTTTCAGTGCATGTTTAACTGTTTTGTCAGATTCTTTTGTTAGAGTAACGCCATCTCCGTGTTGAGGTTAGAAAGTTTTCAGACAGCCCTTGCGCTAAAATAATTTTTTTTCTAAGACATTTCTTAGGCTTTGGCTTTGTCGCTCTTACTCCCCAAGGAAGTGACAAGGAACGAGTTGGACATGATAGTTTGCACATTGTTCACCGAAGGTTGAATAGCTTAAAGTTAATGTAGGCAAAACGATAATTAATCTAAAATATTGTCTAACTTTAACTTTGTTTTAATTTAAATGTCATGGACATTCCAAACACATTAAAGACATATACGCACATACTTCATATTCATATACACGTATGTATGTACATATAAGCACAATAATCACAGCTTGCCAGGTACATGGGTTACATACGTATAAGGAATACAGCAACATTTTTTTCTATAAAAAAAAAAACGTCGTATACACTCGCACATACACAACCATTGCTTATTAATTAAGCACGTCTTACATATAACCGCTTCTAGTTGCTATTTCATTAAATATTTTGTTATTCCATCGCAATAGAACTAACCCTGTGTAATTCATTCTTACGATAAATTCTAAACAAAACCCAATAAAATTTGACCCGTTTCTCCAAATTATTTTACCCATTCTCCGCGTATATTGGCGAAATCCTTAGCAAACTAATTAGGCGTATTGCTTTTGAAACGAAGGCTTGATGTAATAAATCCATTGTGAAATTTCGTAATCCATGCTTTTAGACGTATTTTAGACAATATACCGTATAAATTACACGGGGTGATTAAAACGCTGCGTTCGGCGGAATTCTCCAGCGCATAATGAAGTTCCAAATCCCATTGTGAAAGAGGTAACGGGAGGCAACAGCCGAGGAGGTTATTTCAGCGCATTTTAAAGGTGCTAATAATATTTGTTTAACATACTTTCACTTCGTCTGAAAAAAAGATGTAGGCTCGTCTAATCGGTTTTGCTATGAATGCGCTCATAGGCACATATGAATGTTTAGAAATCCGTTAAAGCGATGTTGTTGACACAAATTGTGAACATACCCCCTAATAATGATTTGCACATACGTAACTGTATTTATACTCGTATTTACAGATCCTGTGGTTCTGTATGTATTCGAGTGACTTATTTTCAACAGTTACGTAAACTTATAAGTAGGAGTTTTATGCTGTTATTCATGGTCTCCTGAAACTGTGTTTTTATTAGTTGAATATGTCGGTTATAATCAATTTTATACCCCAAATAGTTTGTTAATAATATTACAGTCGAAAAAATAAATGTAACTTAATTGTTAACAAAAAGATATTAGCCAGAAAAAGAAACTATAACGCACTTAAAAAGAAGAAGAAATTATAAACAATAATGGGTGGTATGGAATAAGTAAGAGTAAGTTAAAATTTTTATTTTAAGAATCTTAGTTACTTGGGTAAATTTGGAAAACAACTCATCAAAATCGGGAACGATAATCTTCCTTTTTTTCGTGATTATTACTCTCAACTGGCACATATATATTATCTTCTTCCTTTCACTAAATTTCATTGGATCATAAATAATTTTAAAATATTAATGGGGTAAAGTTACTGCCGTTACCGACTTTAGTTTTTATAGCATACTTAAATTTTTATAGCGCCTAATCACTTAGAACGGGTAATTAGATCTCTTTAACTGCTTCAGCACACACCGTTGTGAAAAGCAATCTTTTCAAAACTTCTACTGTTTTTATTCCTAGCTACTATATTCAATTTACCGGAAAGAAGCCTGTATTCGTGACGTCGACGGCGGAATGAAGGATTTCTAGGAAGCGGGAGTAAAACGCAATTATGAAGGCTAAAGATTATTATTTATCTTTTACAAGGTTCTGATCGAGTAAACCGGGTTTAATTCGAGCCTTCAAAGGACTATTTTCCATCTCTCTGGCAAAATAGATTTTCATTAGGTCGCAAAAATACACTTTTACGGCTTCACTAATTCCAGGATTGCAAAAGGGAATTTCTTTCCAAGAATTGCTTATTAAAGCTTAAGATTTGGAAAACTCAGAAAGAACCAAAACCTGGAAAATACGGTTTGTAAGTTAATTACTATAATTTCCTTATTATTCCCCAAAGGTTGCTTTTCCTAGAAATGAAATGAAAGCTTCCGCTGATTGTTTTTGGTTTATAACGGCATGGTCTATATTTTACATTCTCCAAAATTTATAAAAGCTGTAATCGTTTTAATTTTTTTTTTGCTCTAATGGGATTATATACAATTTAACCTGCATCGATCGATACATGAAAGAGTATATCAGACGGTCCAGTTATCTCAGATCTCCCGAGTAATTTAGCAGTTTTTTTATGAAAAAAAGCTTGAAGTAAAAATTTTAACAAAAGAGGTGGATGATATTGTGGTAGTTGTACAAAATCGCTAAGCTTTTCAAATAGAACACGACACTTCCTTTACAGATTCTTAAAAAGCATTCAATTGAGTAGAAAAGCATTAGACTTAATAATCTATCATTAAAATGCTACAAAACAATAATAACGTAAATGTTGGAAGTGTTGACCATGAACCACAATCCACTTCTGAATTTTTCCAATGAACGAATGGTGGACTTCTAGTCTTTGGTGACTGAATTCAGTAACTAGTTGAGAATTTAGATCCTCGAAACGACTGTCGCGGATTACCTAATTAAACTTGTGAGGTGCGGAGGTTGCCGATACATTTCTGTTGTTAGCCATAGTGGTTTTATCAAACGAACCTTAAAATTGAAGAAGGAATTCAGATATCAGATAATAGAACACACAGCCTTGTGTTACAGCAAATCAAGTAACCGTAGCATTTTAACCAATGATGATAACCAAATTAGAGGGGAAAATTTTATGATGTAATCATGATATTCTCAATTTGCGTCTAAAACATATCGTAAGTAACCGCAACTAACTGTAATCGCATGCCGTAAGATATCAATTTTCATTAATGAAATAGGTATATTGTCATTTTCATTTTCCTAAAAGGAAATACTGGTAACTGTTAATTAATTTCATACAACAAACATGGGCGGAAACGGTACAAAATAAGAAAATGCGCCATTTCAATTTCAAACATTTTAGTCGTTCAATGTACGTAATTGCATCAAAATTACAGCCAATTTGCTAAATATATGCATCTCGTGATATTTTCCATTATCAAGACGTTAAACGAAACAGCTGAGGGTAACCGACCGTATATATTAGCCAATTAAGTGACCTCTTTGTTTAGATAGCCGACTGAGATATCCAATAAAATTTTCGTTTCTACAGAAACGATTATCTTCGTTACAAGGCATTAAGCTTAACTCTTTCGTTTTTTTCCGACTTTAAATTAAGTCTAAACGTTTCAGGGCTGTCCAGATATGAATGATGATGTATGATGTATCCCGTTTTATTAAAATGGTTTTGTCATGTAGCAATTGGTATTATTAAAATTATTACCTGAATTGGTCGCCAAAGAAATTTTATCAATGTTTATTGGTTATCCTACTACAAGGAGTTTGCATTCTTAGATTATTTTGTATATAAATACGCCCCCATTAGGAACGATTGTATTTACTTTGAATATCATCGAGTTTGCGGTTCAATAAGGGGGATGATAGGATATTCGTTGATAAATCCTCCTTTATCTGAAAAAAGCCTGTTTACAAGCAGTTTTTTTCGAGGACCTCGTTGTGTTGACAAATAATAGTAAACATATTGGGTATAAGACCGAAATGTTCAATTCAACTGAATTTGCTTCGCTAAGTAAAGATTGCGAGACAATATGCGGATAGAATTAAATGAGGTCAATTTCCAGTTTATGCTCAGCCAGCGCGGACCGGCCGGTTACACGCAACAACACGAGTGCTGATTGTGGTATTTGATGGGAAAATTCTGAGTTTGAAATTGGGGTTGAAGATCTTGCTGATGCGATCGGTGACACCTTGCTTAGGATTAGATGAGGGGAGTTGGTACGGAGAAAGATTGATATAGTGATCAATGGTCTTTCCTAGAATTATTATTGCGGATCAGAATTTCGGTGATGTGGTTTAGTTCTTGAGGAAGTGAATTGGGTTCAAATATTTTGGCGACCGTCTTATTCTACCTGTTGGGAATTCAGAGACGATAGGAAATTGTTTAAAGATTCGTGATCATGAGGCCAGATAACAAAGGTATCATCAACGTACTTGCACCAACAGATTAGTTTAAGGCTGTGAGATGATAGGGGGCGACGACAGAAGAAAGGGGATAACGAGAAAAACATTGTTTAGGTCGTTTAAAACTGTTGACGCATATGAAAACATTTAATTGCATTAAATAAAATTTGTGTTAAATCACAATTACTTTCACTAATAACATCGCGAATAGACACGCAAGCGCTAGAAGTGCAAGTGGTGTAGAAAATCTGTTTCTATTTATCACGTCTCGACAAACTTTCGTATAATAAATGGCTAATTAAATCTCTAGATTTCTCAAATTTTATGAGAGTTGATGAGGTGAAGGTCACAAAGAATTTGTTGAATTAAGTGGAGCTAGGAAAACTAAATCGGTGTTTTAACATGATTTTTTTTTGTATCCGTTCGTATAAATTATATTTGAAACTCACAATCGCGTTATCGTGTTGAAGGATTTTAATTTTAACTACCATAAATAAAAGAGAAACAGGAAGTTCAAGTAAAATTTAATTTATCATAAAGGTTTTCTATTTATTTAGTATTACACGACGCATACTGTTCATTATAATTCTGCGCACATTGTTGTAATGACTAGAAGTGTAGAGTCACAATGATAATTGTTAGTCGCTATGTGTTCACGGAATAACAGTTCTTTACGTGTACATAGAAGGCGAGGAAACAGTTAATTCGATACAAAACCAATGACTGAAGAAATTTAAACATAAGTGCATTAGATATTTATAACAGGTTTTAAAGCTTAACCTTCCATTAAAATCTTATTGGAGGAAATAAAATTTAACCTTAATCCTTTTAGTTAACAGATGGTAGAGTAAATCATTATTATTAGAAGTCATAGTTATAAATACAGCATAGATTTCTTTGCCAAACTCTCGGCTGTAAAATTTTACATTGCTTTTATGGCTTTCTCTTGTTGATTATAGCAACAGTAATCCAACTTTTAAATACGTTTTGCAATAATTTATCTTCAGAGGTTGCATGTTATTAGAATGACTAGCAATACCGAGAAAGAAGGTCTTTACGCATGTGTCATTCGATCTAAGAACAAGAATGGGCACGTGTGTTCTACATTGTATGGTTGTAGGGAACAAACGCTTCAAGTTATTGCAAGATTAATAACATGATGAAGTTAAAGTTGTAGATTTTTATTTATTAGTGTATAAAGATTCCAATAAAGCACAATGGTTCCCCGGTCCTTAAATATATATTTGACGAAAAACTGAAATTAATGTACTTACTTTTTAAACATTTTATACAAACTTTTTGTTTAAAGTAAAGAAAATTTCATTCAGTAGGTTTTTCTTTAAATAGTAGAGTAGACAATAGATTTTACAATTTGGATAGATCCTAAAATATACAGAGGTTCAACTTAGGCTTTCCGTAGCATTATATTCACGTTTGACCATCATGAACAGGTTAACTTGCTCAAATAGCACAAGCATTTCTTCTAATCTTGTTTTATGCCCCTTTTCCAATTTATTTCAAAATAAATTAAAATATACTATAATAATTACAAAACAGCACTGCATCTTCAACACGGTGGTACATTACGCTCGTGTTGTAAGATGCACTAGAAACAACACTACTCAGCGTTAGTTTTACACTAAACATTACATTAAAATAGTGTACAATTAACACTATTAGCGTGGCCTTCCGTGAACAAATCATAGTGTTAAAAATCATTTACTACTATATTATATTTTTTTAAATATAATTAACAGCTTTAATTTAAATAATTTTTGGGGCCTTCTCGAGCTTGTGACACAGCTAAGTATCTTCCGGGTATGCTCTCTATTCATTCTCATTCTTGTCGCACCGTTTTTGCAAGCTCATCCAACGTTATGGGAGGATGAGGAGGAGCTCGCAACTGTCGACCATGTCATCCTTTCAATATTATTGGTAATAATCAGGTTGTTCACGATGCGGGCTGGGTGAAGACGAGCATTATCTAATTTGAAATATAAACAAAATTATTAAAATTGAAATTACTCAGGCACTTTTTGTTTCAATAAAGCTGTTCTTAATTCATGAAGGAGCTTTGATGCTTCATTGTAGTTATCATTATAATTCTATCTCTCTGGTGGGAGATATAAGACCGTCGAAGTGTTAAACCATTCAAAATATGTGTTTATCGTTATGAAATATTCAAACGGTTTTACTTTTTTTTTAGTTTTAAAGGAATACGTTTAACTGCATATCCAGATACGTCGTCTGCTTCAGCATCATTATCGTTGTAAACATCTCCATCTTCTTCATCTAATGGTAATAAAACGTTTCAATCTGCCACTCATTTTCTGTTTGATTTCCAATGGAATATTTTCATCGAAAAACGATAACCCAACGCTTCCGTTTGCCTTTCGTCTGCTAGTTACTACAAATTGTTACCTATTTTCTTTATTTATCCTTATTTAGCAATTTGTGAAATTCCTGCATTAATACTTCGATATTCACAAATATTTTGTAAGAGGCAATACTTCTGGTATGCTGCCTTTGGCGCTACGGAACATTTAAATCAAGCATTCACTACGAAACTTTCTAACTTGTAGTTTTTTATCAAATCTAATTTTTTTGCATTTAATTTTTGTTTTCCGTGCATTTGACGGTCACCCTACTACACACTTATCAGATTGTATGTTTCAATGTAATTTTAAACCATGCGTCTAATCCCGCTTTGGAAATGGGCTAACTCACATTTTTGATAAAACCTTTTTCTTTAAGCAAGTTCTTTAATACAACGCAATATTTTAATAGTATCTAAAATAATAAACACTACAGTACTTTTACTGTAAAAACAATGGTTGTTTTTTTTTTAATTATCAACGGAATACTGGGTCAACATGTCTCCTTGTAATTTCTAAATGTGTACATTACACAGAAATAGTGGCAAAATCACGTACGCATGCAAGATTTAACTGGTAATACAGGTTATGAGTGCAACCAAAACAAAATTGAATCGTAAAAACGTCAGCAATACGTGTAGAATTTATTTCTGCTATTGTAAGCAATATATTTCGAATAATTTTAAATTGGGAAACCCATTAGCTTAATAAATTCGGAGTAAATTTGGTGCCCGATGGATTTCCATGTTGCCCTGCTACAGTGTTTGGTAAATGTAGTGTAGGTGTAATGGGTCCCTAGTTTAAGTTAAATAAAATACAAAATCTTGTTTTTCAGTTAGAAATTATCGGATAAATTCTTTAAATTAGAAGCAATTTTGTTAATTTTTTTTAGTTCTTTTCTTTCACTTCTAGCTTTCAAGCAGTCAATTTTTTTGTTTCTGTAGCTCATTTCATTGTCTAAATGGCACCATGAAAAGTTTAATACCCCACAACAATTTCGAAAGTCATTTAATGAGCGGAAAACAATGGAATTGATACAATAATTTTCCCCGGGAGTGTATAAAAGTAATTTTCTGTCATATTGGCTCAATATTTAAAGTGCATGTTTTTTATTTTTGGTGGAGTTATATCAGCAGCTGTTGTCGTGAGTTGAAAATTTTTTGACGACATTCTGAGCCGCAGAGAAAAGGACTATAATTTTACTCATTAAGGGTTGAGGGAAAGGATTATCTCATAACATGTTTCTGAACTTATGCGTAAAGACATCTGCAAGTAAGAGAAACAGAGGGGAACCTACAGTCAAAGTCACAGGCATATCATAAGTTATGCTATTTATGCAAAAAGAAAACGTTGTTTTAAACAAATTTGGAGTGATTGAAACAATTCAGTTCTTTGTAAAGAGGAAAATTGCAGATTTGTATGTCTACTTTCTATGAAACTTTTGACGTCTAAAGCAATCAAACCGTCAGAATAAACCATATTGATCTGCTGCAGTTGGCCATTGTATATTCGAAAAGTTTTTATGATAATTTAAGCATGTTATTTCCCCATCTGTACTTATGTAATTTTAACAAGCCATATGGTCAAGGAGTCAATGTAAAACATGGCGAAACATCTTTTCTAGGTTGACCTGTGATGAAGGTGTTGGGGACCTTGACGATGTTTTCAAAATTTTTAATGAAACCGGTAAGGGTAACGTTAATGCGTGTTCTGGTATTCCCAGGAAAGACATCAAGAACCTTTTTATCGTAATCATCTCTGTACGACAGTTACCTTCGCTTAACCTAATAAGAACTAAGTCGTTTTGTTCCATTTTCTTTTTAATGTTGTTATTAATATTGATAGAAAATTTTCCTGTAAATGATTTGTGTTTAAAGTAATTCAAAACTACTCTTCTCAATAAGTGTTTGGACATCCTCCCGAGCTGAATCTATCTATAATGAAAAGACTGCAGAAGCAACAGCTAAAAATTGGAAGTCTCTAACATATTACTACTTTATTGAAACAAACCTCCAAATTGGTCACTGTTTGATAATGACCAAGTATGTGCTCAAAATTTCATTCTGAATTATAGATGACATTTTTCAACATTCTTTCAACAATATTGACAGTTTCTGGTCTATCTACAGATACTTTATATTTTATCTATTAAAGAAATTTTAATAGATATTTCCTTTGTTTTTTTTGTGGTGTACGATCCAATGGGGTTAATTATAAATTGAGTCTTATAATTACAGGAACTTTTCGTGTTGATTTCATGTGTCTCGACCGCTTATTAATGCAACTCTCAATTTATTCAAATGTATGGCTGACGTTATAATTATTGTTACATTCCCTGCACTAATTAACCTATATCTAATCAATATTAGTAATTAGGAATGTAGAATCTCGTATAATATTCAGCGATATTATATGCCCCTAATAAGTAAATATTCCATTTACAATGTAACTATATTTAGTCAATATTTACAGGACCTACTACATTAGGACGTTATTACTTAGCGTCAGCATCAATTAGTTTGTGTAATATCTGATACATTCCAAAAAAGAAATAAAAAAATATCAACTTAGACAGGCGAGAATCTATTTCTAAAGATTAGTGTCTGCTTCCAGCATCCAATCATTTTAATGTCGAAATAGGTGCGACCTTTAAAACCCAACCAGTAATTTACATTCTTAACATAGTTTACATTAAATTTTCACACCTAAATTTCAAGAGGAATCAATACACCAACAATAACAATGATAATAATAATTTCTTTAATGCGGGGAGATAAAAATTTATTAAAATAAAACTAAAAGTTTCCCAGAAAAGAAATTTTCGTTGTTTTCACTATTGGGGGAAGAAATAAAATTCTAAAGAATTCTAGGAATTTCCATCGATAAAGCAAATACCACTCACGTTATGGATATGGTACAAGTTGAACTACGTTGTGTGTGCTGCGGGTATCCCTTGCAGCAATAGAGGTACTTGTTTTCGCACTAGGGACTTCCGTAATCCAGTGGAAACAAGGACGTATGTACCGGTTCGAAAGAATAACCACACCGGTTCACACAGAAGTTGTTTTAACGCTTTAACATATAGGACAAAGCGAATTCAACGAACAAAATATAAAACAACACTAACAACTGAAGTATACCCTAGAAGCGCGCGGGTAAAACAGAAAAAAAAAAAGTTTCGCGAATACCGTAACGAAACACAGCGCAAACAACTTATATTTCTGCGGTTTCAGACTATGTACGGCGTACTTTGCGTGAGCTAACCGTGCGAACCCCGTACAGAATTTGTATCTAACTGGTTGTAGCAGTTCGATCGCAAACCGAAGAACCTCCTCACCTTTCTAAAGATTCCCCGACCGGCTGACTGAGCATCTAGCCAACCAACTACGATGAACAACACGACGACTCAACGACGTTGCCATCACCGCCACAGGCCTAAAGGATGTACACTCGCACACAGTGTAGGACTAGGTCATGTTAAGAGGAATTCTCGACATTTTACTGAAGTCGTTCGCAAGGTTATTTACGCGTAAAATTTACATTATTGTTCGAAACGTTTCGCGTTACTACAGGCTTTGATATAAGTTCTTAGAATCGGCGTCAAATTATCAAAATTAATCCAGGAATTTCGAAAAATACTTTCACATATATATATGAAGGTCTTTACAAATAATGAACGTAAAGTAAAAAAGTATATAACGGAATTATATGAAATATTGTAATATTCAATGAGATGTTGCAAATTAGTTGGAGATCAACGAAATCTTTCCAATTTACTTCAAATTGTTCCTAACAATGATATTCAAAAGTATTCAAACTAAACAATTACAGCAAAATGGGCTGCCTGGGAAATCTTGGCCCATAACTTTAATGCAAATCAAAGTATATTCTTTGTTGATGCATATTTTAATACATCCCATGTAGGGCGTCTTTGTACGAAATGGAAATTTCACGCCTTAGTGGGATATATTTTCCAAATAGCCCCGCAGAATAGGACTATTTGGGAGGGAAACTCGGTTTTTAAAAATACTCCTCTCAAATTTTAGTTAATTCATAACACTTAATATTGTTAACTCCAAACAGGCAAAAGTCTTCAAACTTATGTTTGGGTTTAGTTCCAATAACAAAAAAGAACAAGTGTTTCTTCGTTGCCATCTACATTGAGCTTGCAGCTATTTTATCAGAATCAGCGGACATATAATATACCCACTGATCTGTTTGCTTATTAATTTTTTTTTCCTTTAAAACACATGATAAAATCTGGTTTGCTTATGTGTATTCCGCAATTACCCATTTGTCAAATACAGCTAAAAGGTTATAGGACAATCGTTGCAGCTGTTAGAGAGTACATCACTTTGTATTGATAAAATTCTCTCATTATCCGAACCTTCTGAAGATGGCTTTTGTTATCGTAGAAGTAGCCTCCATTTTGGATTTTTATTGTTATTAAAAGTTGATGGTGTAGACAAATCCTGCTCGGAGGTGGTTTGCCAGGATGAATGTGAAGCCTTTCACGTCCAGTAGTTTCTTAGAAGTATCCACACCTGATCTGATGTAACTAAGAAGATTTATGATTTATGTCATAGAGTCAAGAGCCTCTGCTTAAAATGGACATCAAGATTTCGATCATTCTGGACTGAAAGGGTACACTTTAGTTTTGTTAAATCTGGATATTATATTTTCAGAACTTCTCTTCCAGGTTTACTTTGGAGTTGTCGAAGGAAAAGAACCCTTAGGTTAATATTCTCTTCTAACGTTTCTTTAAAGATGCGTAAAGGGCGATGTCTAAGACTGTAATGTATGGGTTATGTATTAAACAGGGGTAAATTTTATATCATGCTCCGAACACCTTGTGTAGAACAGCTTGAGAAGTAATTTTATTTCAATCCTCAAAATACACATGATTACACCATCCACTTCGCGATCTATTGTATTTGGTACCGCTTGGCCCTCTTTCAATATAAGTGCATCAAAGATGCTCTGTACCCAGGAGAAGTCGATCTGTCGCTGTACCTACACACACAACACCGATGACCAGTTTTCCTCGAGTTTATAACCCTCTTTAGATATTTGATTCCCCTTTTAAAGATAAATTTCTTTCCTCCTAGGTTATCTGTTATGGTATTTCATTGTCATTGTTGATTAATCACGGATCATTATTTTTCAGTATCTTTACATTTTTAGAAAAATTGTCAATAGCTTTATGGGTAAAGGAGGCTCATCACAATAGGTGAAATACCTTATCCTTATGTCGTTACATGAAAGAGGACGTCCAATCGCGGTCAGGCATATTATCTGCTTTCTTCTATCTCTTTTCCAAGTAAGCTTTGGCTGGTATTCGCAAATCTAACAAATCAAATGAGTAATTTCAGTTGGAAACCATATTAAGGTGATGACTAAAATCGTGTTCTTTCTCACTGTTAAGAATCTATGGACGTCCGGCTGTCGCCTGGGTCATATTCTGTTTAAAAATTTGTCTACCAAATTTTGGCGCTGCAAGTTTCTAAAATGTTTATCCTTCCACTTTTAACATCAACGATAGCTCTGCGTACCTTGCCTTCGGTGTATGACTTACAAGGGATATAGTGACCATGAGTTAAAATACAACGCAAAGTAACAAATAACGAAGAAATCATAAAAATACAAAATTTATTAGATGGCTGAGGAACTATGGCAAGTGTAGCAAAAAGCCAAGGAATCTATCAAATATGTCGGCTACTAAAACTGGAGTATGGATAGTATTACGAAGGACAAGCATAAGCTCAACGAAAAATACACCCAAAGATCTGGCAATAAAACTAGAACTATGTGTTCGTTTTTTTCAACCCAATAACCCTTAAAGAGATAAAAAAAATTACATCTGAAAACTAAACACACTGTAGATATCGTACTATATGAAACACTTCACTATTACTCCTTACCACAAACACTTCACTGAAACTGTACGCACATTTCGATAGTTAAGCTATCATCTTCAGCAGCAATACTAAACTCGTATCGTATTACATCTTAAAATAAGTAAAAAATGTAATACGTAGGCCAGTGGTGATAATTTTCAATAAATACGTCCAACAGGGAGTATTTACGAAGCAATTGAAAATCGCAAAATCCCATCCACAAATAAGGGAACATAAATTTAGTCGTGCATGTAGGCATGCCAGATTTGAGCAAAGCGTGGCATTCTTCTGGAGAAATAAAGTATTACGGCATACGATGAAATCCGTATGACCTATTAAAATTTCAAGGATCTATCGTCATTCTTGTGTTGAACTTCGAATAGAACCGATCGCAGCATGTCAGCTAACTATTAGGCAAACTGCTGTATTTACACATGTTACAGTCAAAGTGACATTTTTTTCTGGATATTTTTTTTTTTTCAAAAAAAGCTATGCAGATGTTGTGCGACCTTAAATACATCGCAATATGTAGAGGCCATTTTAAAATAGGACTAATTTGTTAGCCTCGTTATACATTATGCATTGCAGCCGTTTGTTACGTACACACAATTTGATATGTTGGATACAAAGCTACGATATACGCTCCCGACAACAACTTAGGATACCACACTATCGGCTGTCACAATTCCAGAGTGCCATTGGGGGCCCAAATTATATAAGCATCTGCCAGAACAATATGGTGTTATGATATCCTACGCTATGACGAGGGGAGTTCAATAAATATATGGCTTCGCCAAAAGATGGCGCTACTAGAAATGAAATAACTCTATTTTTCGTGGAAATAATCTTTAACAAGAGCCTTGTCAGGTTTTCAAACAGATCTGCCAGTTAGCTTATGAACAACAGTTATTTAAAGTGGAGGGCTTTTGAGATTTAACAGCAATGGAAAACATGAAATCCAGAGCAATAATTAAATATTTGTTTTTGAGAAAGATAGATGGAATAAAAGGCAATGTTAAAGTGCAATCGAATCTCTCGTAATTGTTGATGAAACATGGATTCATCAGAGTACACCAAAAACCAAGGAACGGTCCAAACAATATGTTTTTCGCAGCCAACTGGCGTGGGCCAAAGCCACTTTATCAACCAACAAAATCATATCATGGCCACACTGTTTTGTATCATAGCCAGTAATACAACATCAATATCTTAAAATTAGAGACTTCTAGTTCTCTATCTCTCAACTTAAGTGTTACAAGTGTACTGTTAGTGAGCATTCCCTTTCGAATTTAATAGTAATAAGAGCTTATTGAAATCATTACAGACTCTAAGAAATATTAAAGAAATAATGTGATATGCGCCTCAATAAACAATACAATAACACATCCTCCAGTCATAATTCCTACTCCGGTCCTGTGCACTAACACGAAGTCATTCGATGCAAGGTTATATACAGAAGAAGAAGAAGAATTCTGTACCGCTATGTTGCGTTGCGCGCTTCAGACGTTGGGCACTTCTCGCCGTTTAAATCGTGTATAATGTACGGAGTCAAGCTAGGAATCCGTACTTTCACTTTTTCTGCCCGCACGTTGTCACACAAAGTCCGCTTTGTAGCTTGCTCATCCTTCTATCTCGTATTTAAATGAAACTCACGTTCACCAAAACCTTGCCATTTATCTCAAAAATCAAGTATACGAATACGTACTTATTTAAAATTCAAATACATCGCAAAAGCACAAAGATGTTCCACAAATGAGGATATTGACAGATGTAATCTTGTTTATTCACCGTCCTGGTGACGACGGAAAGATGAACCATTTCAAATTACGAAGTACGCTTAACTCAATCTGTCAATATTTACGTTTGCACCTTATTTAAGTTGGAATACCGTATGTGTATGGGTTTGGTTTAGAAATAAACACACTACACATCGGTTGTTTGTACTTCACCGATAAGTTAAAAGGTAAAATTACGTGCAAGGCTATCTGAATAGTGTCTTTTTGTTCATGACGAATTGGTGTGAATGAAATTTACTTTGATTTTACCTTGAATTCCGGCAAATGAAGAGGTTCTAATTGATAATTTTGGTTCTCCTTGATGCTTGCATGAATTGGTAAAAATTTAATATCTATGCAACCTCGATAATAATTCCTGCATAAATATGCTCTGTTTTAATTTTTTTTTGGTAATACGTCGTACCTTTACACATAAAGATGTGGGGTTATGACAAGTTTTAAAAATCTTATAGACCCCGTTGGACCGTTACCATGTTATGCGTTTTTCGTGATTTTCCAACCTTCCCTTGTGGTTTCCACTTTGTAGTCCTGCTTTGTTGGTGCTGCTATCTTTTGTTAAGCATCTATGTTTATTTCCATTTCCATTCCTCTGTGTTATTTACTTCTTTCATCTTATACGTATATTTATCTACTAATTAGGTCCATGTGATCCCCACAGATAAAATGCTTTACGTATAATGATGTTACAAGCGACGTCTCAGAGGTTATTTGTCATCAGCGCCACCCACACATTTCGTTTAGTGACTTGATCTGTCCGAAGTAAAGGTCCCTCTAGTGGTTGAGAGCCTCATTTCTAAAACATTATTCCGTTTTCTGTCTATTATCTTTGGAGCGTGGGTGATATAAGTATATTATAAGTCCAGACAACGACGGTAGTGGTGAAACGGGATAAAAACTTCTCTTGTACTCCATCGTTCCCTTTTTTTCTTCTTCCTCTAAATTAATGTAATGTAGCCAAAGAGGGTGAAAGTTTGGTTAGTCATATATTGCTGTTATGTTCAATTGAAACAGACAATCAATTTTTTGCATCGAATGCTTAATCATACTCGACATCCTTTTTAAGAGAACGGATTCAAACCGAATTTAAATCTGCTAAGCATAATTAACCAAAATCTATTAAGTAAAATATGTTCATGTTGTACATCTGACTGTGCCTGCAGGACATGCGACTTATTTATCTTCACTTTTCCATTCTACTTTCAATTTTGAGGTCACTTCTATTATAGATACCCACAACTATCGGCCACCGTTTTACAATTGTTTTTTTTTTTATTTATATTTCATTATTAAAGTGTACAAAGTACGGTGTTGAATCATACTCGACATCCTTTTTAAGAGATCGGATTCAAACCGAATTTTTTTATAAAGCTACATGATGGTCGGATCGTTATTTTCTGAATGTCCATTTGAAATTATCCAGCAAAATTAATCTTAAAATCGCTAATACGAAGTTGTCATGGTCTAATATGCATTTAAACCCGTTCGATGCACTTTGCGTGATTCACACCCGTTTTGAACTGGTAAATTGCAGTTAGTAGCGATATTAATAGCAATCTTATGTTTCACATATTTAATAACGCGTTTTCTAATTTGCATACGCATAGATTAAAGTAGCACTTAGAAAAAGTTCTAAATCCCAATCTTAATTAGTGCATATGGTAATTAATGTGTACACCTTGATCTTCTAGTAAATGCTCGTATGTAAAATCTTCCGAGAAGCCTCCTGCTCTTCGAATCGATGACGAAATGATATTTCTTAAATCTTGCTGCTGGTAAAGAAGATTTATGGTAATCGCAGCATTATAGTACTTAAAATATAGATTTACCTTTGGTACAGTCAAGCTCGTTTAATTCCCTAAGTTGTGTATTTTTTTGAACCAATTTAAGGCAGGGAAAAT
Organism: Oryctes borbonicus; assembly: GCA_902654985.2. Taxonomy (NCBI): domain Eukaryota; kingdom Metazoa; phylum Arthropoda; class Insecta; order Coleoptera; family Scarabaeidae; genus Oryctes; species Oryctes borbonicus. Next base: position 2,791,891 of record LR736877.1, read on the forward strand.
TAAGGCAGAAAAAGAGTTGAATGTTGAATTTTGATGTTATAAGTTAAAAATTATTTCTTCTTAATGGCGCAATCTGTGTATTATCAATTCAAATGAAAGAATATCCAATCAAATTTTTAAAATGTCTCCTAGGCGTATAAGTAATCGGACAAGAACATTTCAAAATGAAATAAATAATAAATTAAATAATAAAAACGGACATTAAAAACAGTCACATATCTTCCATACATTGTACGGCCCTTCTAAATGTTTGTATGAATATTTCCCTTTATTAAGTTATCCACGGAACTGCATGTCGTAAGATTTCAAATAAAAGCTGCATTTGATTGTGCGGGGGTATTTGCCTAAAATTGTAAATTTGAAACCTTCGTTTTACTCATATAGAACAGCGTGAAAATTGTCAATTCCCTAATCGTAGATATTTTGTAATTTTCCACCGTCCAATTTCGAAGCAACGAAAGAACGTTTATAGAAGAAAGCTCAAATAACTGAAAACACTGGATAAGGCATAGAAATGTATTTTCGTGAATTTCCAAGTAATTCAACCAGAGATTCGGTTAAAGAAAACAATTTTCTCGTTGGCTGCAATTTGATGAATTTGAAAAAACATAATTTATGCTATATAAATGCAGACTACTGCAAACAGTAATTTGGCATTGGTTAATTGAATGTTTTTTTTTGTCAGAACAACCCATTACTTATTTAGCCAACCATAAAACCCCAGCAGCAATTCAGAATTAATGTTTGATATGGTACAATGCACAACAAAATTATTGAACCTAATTTACGGTAGTTAATAATCGCCGATTTAAATGAAACTTTGTAGGTTTATAGATTAAAACAGGTGCTTGATCGTCCATTTCTGGAATGTGTGGCACCCTAAACTTCTGGCTATTTGCATTAAAATACCTGAAATTGTGGAAAGTACAAAAAAAATGGTTTGGATAAGCTTTTTCTAGCTTGATGGTTATTCTTATTCCCCGGATTTGAAGGATTTAGGTTTACAGATGTATGCCTTCGAAATACTGGAGTTTTCTAGAGTGGAGATCATTCGAGTGAGGCTAAGAATTTAGTATCAAAGAACAAAAAAAATCTTCACAACTCCAAAGAAAACAACATTAATAGTGCAACCTTCAGCGATTAAATAAATGTGTAGAAGAAGATTTTTGAAGGTTTACTAATATATTTTTCTTTGTTTGTTTTATTCTGACGTTTTATTTTTGCCACAGTAGTTTATCTTTTGTTTTATTTCTGTCTGTAATTGACTTCTGCTCGTATTTTGTTATTACCAAAGTAAACGATTGCTTATAAATATAAATTTTTCACTTGTTTAGCGTTTTCCAAGGAGGATGTTCATATTTTTTAAATTGAATTAGATATTCTTTTATTTAAGTTGATAATATACAGGATGTTCAATTAAGAAAACAATTATCTTTAAAATTCGACATTCAATAGTTTTTCTGTCGTAATTTTTAGGATAAGTGTAAAAAAATCAACAACGTTGGCCATTTTAGCTCTAAAAACAAAGAACTTATTTCGGAGCAGATTGTATACGGACTGATTCCTGGAACTAGATGGTTAAAGTTTATGGGCACAGAACCAAAATTTAAATCTGCTAAGCATAATTAACCAAAATCTATTAAGTAAAATATTTTCATGTTGTACATCTGATTGTACCTGCAGGACATGCGACTTATTTATCTTCACTTTTCCATTCTACTTTCAATTTTGAGGTCACTTCTATTATACCCACAACTATCGGCCACCGTTTTACAATTGTTTTTTTATTTTTATTTCATTATTAAAGTGCACAAAGTGCGGTGTTGAATAAAAAATTGTAACAGCTGTACTATAAGAAGAAGGAACTTCTTATGCGGGTTGCGATGTGTATAAATGTTCAATAAATACGAAATTCAGGTCAATTACTAAATTAGAATATATGTAAACAAATAACATATATATGTACGTATGTAATTGATAATGTCTGGCACTGTATTATTTCGGTAACGAAATTCATTAATAAATTTCCCTAGTAACCTAAATAAACACACTAATAAGTGACATCGAGGAATATCGCAAATAAACGCGTAATTTATTTGACCACATAACGGAAAGGAAACGAATATTTTGTATCAACAGAAAGCATTAATCAACGTTCCGAAAGGCATTAAAATTCTTTCCCACGCACTCCCCCAAACGTTATTCATATTTTAACGTCTCCTGTGTCATCGACGATTTCGTTAAAGTTATTTGACATAAATCCACGCCTATTAGATAATACCGCCCATTAATTTAATTAGCTCATGATGATGTCGAAATCGAGATCTGTAAGTGAGCCCATCTATGTATACGTATCCTTTCTTATTTACTGCAATATCCCAATTTTTTATCTACTTTGTAGATATTCTTCTGGCGTAGATTCAGATGTATCAATAGTTTTTCAGCACTTTAAAAGAATAACTCGATAAAAATAACAATCGCGAATAATGAAGCGCTGACGGAAAAGAAGTTGAACTTAAAACTATATTTCGCGCTTTCTCTGCGCTAACGTACCACGTAATATACGCTATTAACTCAACGCCGAACTGAATTCAAACTTGAACTTGAAATGAAATTTCCCCATTGGCACTCGAAATTACTTTTGAAATAAAACAAACAACTACAACATCTTCTCTCAAACACAACTCGTGGCAAAAAGCCTCGATTATGTCGGCGTACAGTGGAGTACTAACATCTAATTTCTGGCAATAAATCTTTCTCAAAACGTTTCAATTTCTTATAAGTCGCTTAGTTTTCCAACTAAGCTAAATAATCTATATTACGGTTGTGATTCTCGTATTGACGAATACGAGCCGACGGCCTCTGACAACTCTTTAGGCTCTAGTCAATGAGATGGAAGGATCTCCAGACACTCCGACACACGGGGCCTGTGTTGTGTAATATTTGTTATTAACGGTGGAAATTCACGAAAACATGGTTCAAATTTAATAAACATTTTTTCAATGCAAGGTATAACGATATTATTAGTGTTTGCTATTTTTATGGCGGCTTTCGCACAAACCATGTAAAAATAAAGTTGGGATCCAGTAAATCAGAAAAATGAGAATATTGTCAATCAAAAACTAACAAATTAAAAAAAACCTGCAATATTTACTTAAATAAATGAATAAGAATTAGTAACAGGAGTAAAAAATGTGAGGAAATTAGTAACGAGAAGGGAAGAGGAAGTTAGTACCGAGACGAGGGATGAGGGCAGACAATGTAAGATTTCAATAATTAATAACGGTTGGAGTTTTAAAATATAATTCTGCATACTTCAAACGGCTGGGTAATCCAGCAGTAAGAGGGTCTATGTCTGGTTGGAGAGATTAGCCGCAGTGTGTTTGAATCCCGCTAGGATTAAATTTTCTTAATGAGTCCGGTACACTCCCGAGTCTCCATTTTCTACTAACTGCTCTTCATTCTTTGCGGCGAGGAAGTAATATTAACATACCGATGGAATACTACACTCACAATTTACACACAGACCCGTGACGTTTTAACCAGCTGCAGAAAGCTCTCTACACTCCGTTGGGCCGTCACCGCAAAAAAAATTAACATGTTTATTTCTTTTCAAGTAGGTCAAAGGTCAATCACCCTTATCAATTTAGCTTAACCCACTTAAGCTTTTTAATATTCCATATTTATTTATAAAATCGTCGATGGAATTTTTTTCAATATTCAGCGGGTTACAAGCACAACAAAAGCGAAATGGTTAAAGATATAACCATGTTAATGTTATGGTAAAGACATTCGCAGATCATCAGCGATTGTAAATTGCGGCCGCGGTCAGGGATTCTATTAATCGTGCCTCCAAACTGCGGCCGCTGATTAAATCTGTATGTCTGAAACACCTGTAAATTGCGGCGGGGCGGTTGGTAATTTCATATCTTTAATCTATATGTAAATTAGGGCCGAAATGCAATTATTTGAAATAGGTTCATTTCTACCAGAAATTATGTTAGATAAATGGGTGTAAGTGCCTCCCAATAGCGTTTTAAAATATATTTATCTGGCCTCGGCAAGGAGTGGCGCTACTAGAATTACTAACCTTTGGCAAGTATCCTGTCAAGTTTTCGAATCGATATAGAGCAGTGATTAAATATATGTTTTTGAAAAAAAAAACAAATTACGAAATAAAAGTGGCATGTGGTAAAGTTTATGGGGACACCGTAAAATATAACAGAAAAATTTAAACGGTGCCATACAAGCATTTTTAGTGAAGGACGTCCAGGTCGTCCATGTGATCGGAAGTAATTGAAAAAATTTACGATATCGTATAATACAGCTCAATGGAATGTAAGGAGGTTTTCCATTAGATGGGTGCTGCGATTGCTTACATTGACTATAAACAGGCTCATGTGCCTTCATATTTGGCGGTATATTTGGCGATGTTAGAGCGCAATCGGAATTATCTTCTGGCATTGATTTATCAAAGCCACTTTGTCGCCTACCAATATCACGGACACAGTGTTTTGAGCATAATCCTTGGGAAGGACAAAACGATTAATGGGGAAAATTATGCCAACTTATTGGATTGTTTCAACAACGCTGTTGATGAGAAACGTCCGCATTTGACGAAGGAATGCATGCTTGAGTCGTTGCCATGGCAAAATTCCTTGAGTTGGGATACGCCTTGCTTCTGTAATGTTAGTCTTATTGATGTCCGAAAGATTGAGACTGACTTCTGATAAAAACAGTTTTTGCAAAGGATTGATATTATTAAGAGAGATCGCTGCAACTTCTAGATGATATTAAAATATCTCTTTGCAATTTAAAATAATATTTTGACACTAACCAAGGATTAAGGATGAATCATCGCCGCACGCAACGTGTGCTTCAGATCATTGTTAAATGAAAGGGAACAAGTACAATATTCCAGATACACAAAAACAAAGGTAGAAGTCAAAAAAAATTGAGTATTTGAAAACGCTGCTATCGAATAAGCTCTAGCAATATGCAATCACACAAAGGATTCATTCCATTCCTCTTCATTCTCTGCTGCTGACAGGTAGGAAAAAGCTTCTAATTGCTGTTGGTGTCATCTCGTCAAAATAACGATATCAAAGGGTTTTGCGAGCCCACGTAATATGACTGTATAGCGTTTATAATAAGCAGCTGGTGTGTAGGTATATTACACACACCTACGAAAACAGACCAGCTTTCTATACGTATGTAGGTGTACGTTTAGAGCACGTGTTGTAGATGCCGATTGTAAACACTACCTGAACGTTAGAGAAAGGGAGAATGGATAGACAAAAGCGGAGCAGACCCATCACCGTCAATCCGACGGCGGTGCGTAAATTATTCTAATTGGAAGTACTAATAGAGTTGTGCGGCCAGTTGCATGACTTCGCATCGCATTACTAGGTTAACATTAAATAACTGTTACTCAATTTCAAGCATCGCTGGTCCATGAATTATGTGTGTTCCAACGGAGTGACCTGGGAGAATTTCGTGTCCCCCGCCTGTGTTTACCATCTAACGCGTGATTATACGGTTGTGTTCATTACAACATTGTGACTAGAATTCTGGCGTTAGATACCTTCTTGGCTCAACGAATTAAGGCTGTATTTGTCGAAGAGAGATTTTTTAAACGAAGGTTTATAATTTTAATTTGCTCGTATATAATAAATATAAGGTTGTCCCAGAAGTCTTTGTGCATAGCGATCAGTAGCGTTTTTGTCGCTTTGCATGAATTCACTTTTCCCATTATTTCTAATCGCCCACAGTAACAATGACATGGCAAGTTTCTATGGTGTTGGTAATACAAATATGATTGTTTTTGTACGTGTACAGTTGCTAATCACTATGGAAGAGAACATAGGAATTAGGGCTCTACTGCGGCGTTACTAGAAAAAGGATCTCAGTACAAAAGCAGCTGAAATTCAAGAAGGTACAGTCTCAAGTGGACGAAGTTGCTCTAAGAGAAGCAGTTCAAGACAATCAGTCAGCAAGAGTTGGCGCTTCAAAATCTACAATTGGTTGACATTTGAAGAAGATGAATTTCGCTCAAAAAGAGCCTCGAACGGATCCGCATGATTTGACTGATACACAAACTCAACGCAGAATTGAGGTTTGTTAAGAACTGCTTCAAAATCTTGGAAATATTTCTTACCCAGCATAAATAAAAAAAAAATAAAGAAGTGTTATACATTTGCGCCTATCTTGAGACGTGTTTAGCAATAAATACGAATTTACTTTGCAAATGTCGATTACACTGTACAGAATAAAAGAAAAAAAGAAGGAAAAAAAAAAACTAAACTACTACTAAATTTTCTTAAAATCAGAACAATGTACGTTAAAGCTTCTGAACAAACGGCAGATTAAGAATATCCCAAGAAAAAAAGAAGTTTTAGTTAAATAGTAATAAGGTGATAAAAGATAATTTTGAAAAGCTCCTCGTATTGTTTAAAAGCAAATTAAATGTAGGCAACCGTTGAGATTTATTAGAACTAGTTTTAAATTATTAAAAATAAAAGGGATAAAAAAAAAGTTAATTAAAATTCTTACTTATAGACGAAACAGTACGTCAAAGATGGATGGTATAATTCCTTGATTTGGACAAATAGGCCATGTTACTTATCTGTTTGTCGGTAACGGTAGAAGGACGTTCGGTAGCTGGTTTTCTTATCGTAGCGTAACCCCGAGCTCCTCTGACACAAAGCCTTGCAGAGTTGATTATGATCGATCTCCGTGATTGCCACGTGGTTTTTTAAACCATCAAAAGAACTCTAATTCTTGATTAGAGTTCTCGCTCAAAAGAAAGGTAGATGCTAGCAACACAAGGGTGGCATGTTGAAATTAGATAGATCAAGCTGTAGGAATTTACGTCGATTTAATATTCTAAAATATCGATATTCACGTATTCGCAATAGACTTTTCCTCTGAGCGGATTAAAGCCGCAAAATTTAGCGATAAACCTTACTTAAGGCACTTAATGAATTATTCCACACAGAGATAACTTCGAATACACCCAACTCGTGTCGGATCTTACGGAAAAGAGGGCTTCAAAAATGGCAATCTTAACGCTCCAGAATAAAATAGTTTTTGTGATACTTCGTCACTCAATCGGAGCAGTTTTTGAAAGATATATGGAACATGTAACGACCTCTGTAGGAATGTAGCAAAGTATTGAAAAAATGGAGAGAAAGACATTTGTGTAAAATTTTCCCGACAATTATCGATGCTGCATATGAGATAAATAAGCTGCAGTAACCAAAAAGTAAAAATTTGATGAAAATCTGAAAGCGCTTCGGAGGGAAAATACGTAATATAGGTGGCCGTAAAAAAATTTCCGCGTAACAATGAGAATTTTAATGAACTGTAAATTTTCCAAACTTTTAATTTAGTGCTTATAGTTGTTTATAGCTTGATAAAGGCAAAAGTTATTGTCAAAACGTCGCGTGTTGAATGAAATAAATATACAGACCGAAATTGCTCAAAGATTGACCGTTTTATTAATTTTGATCCATTAAAAATTAGGAAAGTTGAAAAACGTATCGTTACCGAAACCATAATAATAATTTGCACTATCCCATAACTTTTCGTTCTGAACAACACCTTAAAGGCCTCCTTGATTTTAGAAAATCGAAAACAAACTAGAAATAAGTTTCAGATCAACCACGGCTTATTCCTGAAATATTAAATTCTAACCAAGAATATGTTTCTCCATTGTATTTATTGCCAACTCCATTCGTGGGCACACTGCTTATAAATTATCAGATGAATATAAAGCATAGGGCATTGGTCTTTGGTGGTGACGATAAATTCCACGAAGGGTTCAGAAATAGCTGCGCTGTACAAAGACAAACGCAAGCCGGCTAGATTTACAAATCTCCATTCACAAGTATTGTAATAAATCAAACGGTCTCCAGACATTACCTCTCCTTTGTTGGTTATTTTCTCTCGGGGCAGGTAGTTTATAATACGGATTTCAAGGACGTCCAGATTAAAACGTGCATTACGTTAATGATTTACACTATCCGCACGTTTACCACGTGTTAAAGTAAATATGTCGTTGTTAAAAAACCTAATAGATAATTAATGCCGTGTCACATGAATGCACTAAAAGTGACTGTACCGCTACAAACAAAACGGGTATTTAGCCTGCGGCCGTTGAATTTAATTATTTCGCTTCCGGTTGTAATAAATTGAACTGCCATCGACATCCACATTAACAAATTAAAGTCCAATCATTAAATTAATTCTTGTTTGTGGTAGCTTGTGAACCATGCCGATATTTTGTTATTTCGGTAAACAATACATCTAGCTTGCATTGGATTTGTTCCAGTTAATAATATTTTGAGTAAGTGTTATATTACCTAGTAACCTGTTATATTACCTAGTAACGGTGATAATGACAACATTGCATAATTACTGCTGCGAATTTTACGGTTTATAGATTGCAATTCGTATGTCGCAAAGGAATACACATCAAATAATTAAAATTTAATGTAGTGCAGGATTTGTTTCGGAAATGCACTAGAAGGTGAAGCGTTTCACCCTTAAATATTTACCTTGTTTGAAGGAACCGAATAATTGTGAGCTAAAATCAGAGAAAACATGAAAACATGAAAAAAAAATGTATTATGCTAAAGTATATAATTTATTGTTAGAAAGATGTATAAGTTATAGAACGAAATATTTCATTCAGTGGGCAATTATCTAAATTATGTACTTCAAGAAAAAAATTGAAAATGTTGAATGTGTTTAAATTTTGCAAAAGAAGAAACAAATGCAGAATTTCAGTAAGAAGTACATTAACATTGGGGAACTTGAAACATATCAACGTTAAATTACATATTTTTTAGCATAGCTTTACAAAATCCAATATTGTACCGATAAGAAATGAGAAGGTTGATGATAGCCAGAAAGAAACGAAATGTCATAAAAAGTTGGAACACACCATTAGGAAGAAGATCGGAAGTAGCGTTAACAATGTGCTGCAAGGCTAAGTAAAGGTGTTTTTTTTATTTACTTCTTTTATTTGCTACAAATACATTTTATCGGAAGGTTCATAACAAACACAAAATTTAGCAACTTTGCCAAATTTAAACTTACTATCTCGAATAATCAACGAGATCCTCATGGGGGTCGAAAAAACCAGTCTGAATATGTACACATGTATTGGCCCAAGAAGATTCGTGAAAAACAGGAATAAATTTAATTCTTAGGTCTCTGCTTAGAGACGTTCAAAACTAATTTTTACACATATGCTACCGTAGGGACAACTACTCCAAGACCAGAAGTTAAAAAAGTTTCATCTCAAGGAGCTTGCTCTTTCTATTGTATAAACGAGGTGTGGCAATTAAATAACAAGAGTCAGGAATGTGATTTATTGCGGACAAAGATTCCTCTCCTATCTCTACATCGCTGCATTCGTGAAGCTGAAGGTCATCATTTATCAGCCTGTTCAACAACCCTACCGTTTTTGCTTTTACTACCTCTACAAGCCGAAAATGTGTTCCCTTCAATAGACTTTTCACCTTTGAGAAAAGGTAGAAGTCACAGAGAGCCAGATCGAGGGAGTATGGAGGATAGTCAAGCACAAGAATACCCTTGTTCAAAATCCATGAATTCGTTCTTTTCTTCCTTACCCTTTCCCACAGCTTGATGAGGATTTGTTTCTAGTATCTGTAACTAATTGTTTGATCCCCAGACAATCATTCAATCATGGTAACATCCCTGATATCGAAAAAAAAAACGATTAGCATTTGACTTGCTCATTCCAGTGCATCGACTGACGCTTTGTTTCTGGGTCATACTAGAAGATCCATGTTTCATCGCATATGGTGACACGTGTGAGTAAGTCTGGTTCCTCTGTGAGGTGTTCGTTGACGTCAGAGCAAACGTTCTCCCGAATGACTTCTTGTTTTTGAGGGACGTTTCTCGGGACCATACACATACTTCCGACATGTTTAATTCATTAATCACGCAGAACTTATCTTACTTGTCTCTTTGTTAATGTTCACCATATCTATGATCATCCGAAGCTCTGACGTCACATTTTCCGCTCAATTTCATGAAGTTTCTGAACGTTTTCTTAGGTTCTTGAACTCATAGATCGTCCGGGACGTTCGTCATCTGCAACCTCTTCCTGGCCTTCTTAAAATCGTTTGTGCCATTCAAAGCCTAACGCATGTAACACAGCACTGTTACCAAACACCCAGTTTAACATTTGACAACATTCTGTTAGCGATTTTTTTCAATTTCGAGGTTAATGTGCTGCTCGATTTTTAAGTTTATCATGATTCCTAAATGCAAGATAAAGCAGACAGAATGTCCTTGAAAGTTTAAGGTCAACAACATAATTAATACCAACTTCCCTCGCTGCGGCTGTGATCTGACGTGCAGCTTCGTTATTTAATTGGCGTACCTCGTAAAGGAAGCTTTCAGCAGATATCAGGAAAATCTATATCATTTTTGGGAACTATACTTGGCTGTAACCTAGTGTGTAGTGTGTAGTGTGTAAAGCTTGGAAAAGCTTACTATGTTGAATTCTCTTAAAGGTATTTTTAAAGTTACCTCTTATAAATGTTTACGTCATGTTAAGCTGCATAACGCACTGTAGCCCATAGTATTGTTGTTTGGGAACAAGCAACTTTCCGAATAACATTTAATATGTATGGTCTATTGACAGTCACTTTAATTGATATTTACAAACTTTTAACTTATTTGCATAGTAACGTCCATAAGTTACTCATATTTGCGGAAATTCATCAACATTGCTCGCGACATGGAGGACACTTTGTTTTAAAATGACACAATCATTATTTTTAGTCACCTTTAATAAATTAAATTCCGAAATTAAAATGCCAGAACTTTAAATCAATTTGAATGTAAGCTAAAAGCTCAAGACAATAAATAAAACAGTAACTTTTTTTGTTAGTGATCGGGTATGGTTCACTAAACGAAACAAGTGCGCAAATGTTATTATTGCTATTACCCTTTGGGATATAAGCAAACCTACTGTGACAATATTAAATTATATAAAAGCTAAGTTTGTATCAGTTCAATAATGATGCAACAAGGACTGTGGCGTAATATGGTAAACAACACAAAAGTATCGGCTTTCGCACCTTCGCACCATACAAGCTTAATTAATTAATCCGGATTAACTAATTAAGCGTATGTGGTGCTGAGTTTGCCGATACTTTTGTGTTGTTTGTATCAGTTCATTAAATTAATATTTCTGCCATTATAAACACACAGAAAAAAATTGAGACAGCAAAGGCCTATCACTAGCTTTAACAAAAATTATATTTTGATTTAAGATAAACTGCTGCTGCCACATATTTTACTATTATTATTTTCAATATATATTTTTTTCGCGTATTATATCTATCTCTGGTTTTAGATATTACTAACAAGGCGGACTTTACAGACATTTTCTAAGCTAAAGTTACCGAGGAATACGAGCTAAACGATGTAAGTTCTCTCTTGCTATCGCATCTCACATGAGAAGTGCGTGTTAACTTTATTAAAACTTAACGAGGTTGTTAGTGTCGCAGCAAAGGGATATTACCACGAAATAATGATCTTTCAAATTATTTTACGTCTCTTCCGAAGTTAATCTTGTTAGTAGACGCATTAATTATTTTATCATCATAATTATGTTGCCACTAATGATACTTGCAATTTCCGTAGGTGTTTGTAGGGAATAAACTTGCTGTAAGGAACATATTTACCAACTTCTTTCGGATATACTTTCTAAAAATGCAGTATCCATCTATGAATGACATTTAAATCGACATTGAGGAGTAAAACCGCTGTTTGTTGATAATTATTCCGTTGTAAAACGAGTGTCCAACGTGAAATCATTGCTATTATCGCTTGACGACCTTCGCTGTGACGCCAATGATGGGTGTATGGTGTATGCGAGATACCGTAAAAATTTCTTGTATTTCAAGCGTTTGTTACGAATCGAAAACGATTAACCGATTAGGTAAACGTTTGTAAGTTGTACACAAGCAGAAAAAATGTGAAACGTATTGGAGAATATCCTTGAAACCTTGCCTGGATGTCGTCATTGGTTGTTTATTTTTACCCGGATTAGGTGTTTGTGTATTCTAAGAAGTAACAGGTGGTTTTGTGAAGATCCTATCCGATTATTATTATTATCAGTCATTCAAGGAAACCCAACGTGGTTACTCAATTCTAAATATGAATAGGAGAAGGTGTGAATTGATATTAAAGAACTATTGTTATTGAGTAATATTTGTGGCTAACACCAGTGCATCTCAAGCCAAGTACATGAGAAATATATAAGCCATACAAAATATAGCTTGACGGAGTTATATGATAAATGTTAGGTAGGGAAATATGAAAAAATAGCGGTTGTAAAAAATTGTCATCCAGTTTAAATTAAAGATAGTTATTGTCATCCTGTTTATTATTAAATATTTTTTGTCCAACGCTGCTACTCACAGAGAAGGTCGCTTGTTAAATTAACTTTTTGTTGAGATTTTTTGCTTGGATGAACAATAATATTAGTTAGTTTAACAATTTCAGTTCGGTTACGACAATATAAAAATGTTGACTATTTTTGTTAACGCAACTGTGTTTTTTGTTGGAAGAACAGTTAGTATTACAATAGTTTCTTTTAAAGAATTTAACCTTCCGGGTTGAAACGTAAATTCTTTAAAAGAAAACGTCGACCGCGTAAGTTCAACAACGCAGTACTACAACATGTTTCAATTAACATTTTCTTTTATCAGGGTGCATGCAATAAATTAACAAAAATAATTCATAGTTTGTTCTCTCGGTGTACAGTTCGTTGATCCCTGTCGAATAATAGTATTGCTCCAATTTTCTAAAATAGACCTTCGTTTCCACAATTACATCTAGCCATCCATTTTTTGATATTGGGAAACAGATAATAATCCGAAAGAACCCAATTTGCAGAGCAGGAGGGACGTGGAACTGAAACGCTAATTCCATTAATTTCGTAAGAAATAAGCTGGTGCGTTGTCGTGATGGAAAAGGACTTTTTGTGGACAATTGTTGATGTTTTTCTTTTCAATGACGATACATAATAAGCACCTATAATAGCTTTACTATTCTTCAATTAATCGACAGCCGCAATAGAAAATAGTAGCCATAACCTTCCAGGTTGAAGGAATGGTCTTCGCTTTGTTTGGTGCAATTCTTTGGACTTAGACATGTAATAATCTTTCTAAGTTTCGACGCCTAAAGTCCCGTAAATTCCCCCAAAACAGTTGCAAACCATCCTTCAAACATGCTACATGATTTCATTTTTGGTTAAGTGCGAGCAATCGTAGCACCCCTCTTGCGGACAGCTTTCCCATATTATGTACTCATTTACTCGAGATGCTCAGAGTACTAGGAATCTCACGCACCTTCACTCTTCTATCATACGTCACCAGATTAGAGACTTTGTGAATGATTCCTGGAGTAGCCACAACAAGAGGTCCAGAATGTTCAGAATCACTTCTGCTCATATGGCAACTCCGAAAATTTTGAAATCACTCATAACTGTTTTAATCTAATTGACTAAAACGATATAATTTAAATTCATTATTTAAAGCAGGTCGATTTTACGAATATAAAATAGTTTTGCAAGACATAGTAAGTAAATCTCGATGTTCTACTTTTGCAATACGAATTTTGAAAGTTCACCATTAAAAACAAACAATTCAAATATAAAAAAAAGTTACAAATGCATACAAGTTACACAATACCGTTTGCATATAATCTGATACATCGTAAGGATGCGAAAAAAACCTACGTTTTCACGTACCAACATGGAATAGCCAATACTTCGCTGTTACGAAACCTTTCCTCCGCCTAACCGACACACCGACACTTTACAAGATTCGATTTTATGTTTATTATGAAAGAGCATGACCGATACTGGAATGACTATCGAAATATTCAGGTAACTCTACGTATAACGCAATGTGTAGTGTATGTTTGCTTAAGATGGGAAATTGTTTAAGAATAATCGCCAAGGCGAGATTAGACATCGATAGTGAAATAAGAAACTTGCCAAGTATATGAGCGAGGATCTTAAGTGAAGTTATTTAATTAAGAGTTTTATGATACCTTCTAGTGTGGAATGGTTTCCAGTATGAAAGGTTTTTGGTAATATGCGATTGTGAAATGTGTAAATAACGGATCGTCAGGAGGTTATTAATATTTGCTTGCTATTTTTATAAGGTTGACTTTTCCTTTCCATTGTTTTATACTCTTATACAAAGGAATCGCAAACCAGTTTTGAAGAGATTTCGGAACTGATCAATTTTAAAACATCGATATTCTCCTCATTTCTCCTATGTAATTAAATTTAATTAACGAAATAAAATTCTCAGTAGACTCCGCAACACAGACGAAATTTCACGAAAACGCAGCCAAAATACGCATTTTTGTTTAAATTTTTTGTTTTTATGATATGAAGGTGTTGAAAAGACAGAAGTCATTTGATGAATTGTACATATGACATCTTTGTGAATAATTATGTACAGTGTTAATAAAAAATATGTAGCAAAGATACTGAAACTTTATTAACTTTAATTTATGGGCGAGAGTTCTGCCATAAACCAATTTCTTTTGTAGAATTGAGATCACCTGATATTAACTGCAAAGCTATAAAATGTTGGCATCAAAAATACTGGTGTCTGAAAATCTCGGTTTGTATTCGCGCATACCCAAGTTTCCATCGTAACCCAACTTTGTCGTCAGATGAAAATTACTTTTTCAATGTTTACTTCATCAATAACCTTTTACAAAGTTTGTAATAATCGCAAATACACTTTTTGAAAGCACTTTTACTAAAGACCCAGTAACGTTCACATTTTCAGGAATAATGAATTCGAAGACCACTACTCTGCAGCGTTATTGTTGAACCAAAAATCCGACCCATCTAGATCTTTACAAAATATTAAAGAACGAAGCTAACTGAACCGTTATGTGTGACAAAAAAAGCATATGTGTTCAATGAACCTTACGCCCAAAGAATCAAAGTCGTGTGGAGTTTAGGTAGAACCACTGACAATTGTATCTCGAACTTTATTAACGATGTAGATGCCTTAAGGCATAGCGATTTTGCGACTTTGGCAAATCCTTCTATCACTCCACTCGTTTGTTAACCAATTTGGAATTTAGATGACTATAAATTTGCTAATAAGGCACTTACTCCCTTGGATATAAGCGCATCATTGAATAAATGAGCCCAAACACACGTGAAACGAAATCTTTCTCGCCGGAGACATGTTTGCATATTTGGAAATAGGAAATAATCCCGTGCAGAGGCAATTCGTATTTTTATCTTCATCATCTTGATGAAATGAAATCCATTTCTTCGCTAAATATGGGCGTTTTTCTTTCACAACATTGTTGAGACGATCCAATAAGTTGGTATATTACTCATTATTAATCGTTTTTGCTCTTTTTGCCTTTTATTAATCCCAAAGCATAAGGATGAGATTTTCAAGCGTAGTTATCCCTACGAAACAGCCAACTGGAGAGTGACGTACTACCGATCATGAGCGATTATGTCCACCTTTAACATCATGCACTAGTTTAAGCAGTATTTATTAATCATGTAATAATTTATAAATAAACATTAAAGTGATTCCCTTTATAAAACTAAGATCCATCTTTACATCAGGAGAATAAGTTCGACCTTGAGGAAAATTCCATAAAATAAATAGTATCAAAGGTTTTACAAATAATAAAAATCGCAGAAGGATCAGAGAGATTTACTATTGCTACTCTTCTATAGATATCAATCGCATTCTTAAGAAAATCCAATATAGGTATTATGTAAGAAATCCCACGACCTTAATCCCGGCCAAAGCCCGCCGTAAGCAATTTGTGAAACTTTCCTTTCACATCCTATCGAAAGGTATTAGTAAAGTTTTTAGGGGTCAAGGTGAATTCGGGAAGTACACCCAAAAACCTTCTGAGCAATCCGAAATACATAAAATTGCATGTACTGACTGCGACAAAGCCTATATTCAGCCATTGGCCCAGATTCAATGAGCACATTAAGTTCTACAGATACGGAAGGTTAGAATTATCAAGTGTAGCATAACACATAAACGAAACCGGGCATAATATTAATAAGGAACGTAACTTCACCGCAGGAATTAGACGCTTACTATTTACATAAAAAGGAACACAAATTTGATGAATGGAGACCTTTATAATATTTAAGTCTGTTTGATTTATTGGAGTAAAGCGGACAGATGGTTGGTAATGAGGATCCACGCATCCTCAAAACAGTTGTTCCGAACGAATTAATTAAACGTGTGTGGGGCGGTATGTGCCCGTACTTTAGCATTGTTTGCCATAGTACCCCACAGTTCTTGCTATCAGTATTACGTAAATATTACTTATTCAGTTATTGCATATGTAAATAATTATATCAAGAATGAGTGCGGAACATGTTTTGCAAATTCATGGATTTTAATTATTTAATGGTGCAATTGACAATAATAAATAAAAAACAAATAAGCTTAAATCTTTATTGTTATATACCCGGGAGAGAAAAAAATAAAACCGCGTTAAATCATTTATAACAAGCATAATAGATTAAAATACTTAATTATTATACTCTGATCTAAACTTACAATATATCTTAAGTGTGGGAAGTCATTTAATATTGTTCAGGTAAGGCTCTTATTAATTTATAAATACTTTGAATTTCCCATCAATTTACGGTTAATTAGAATGCGATCCCTTCCAACTCGAAAGTATGGGTAAATATTTTAGAGAGACTTATGAAAATCTCTCCTTCGGCCACATTTAACTTTCAAATCGTATGCAAAGCGAGTGCGAAAGCGGCGAACAACAAAAATTAATTGGAGTGGCGATTTAAAAAAAAAAAACAGCGTCGTGTAAAACCGATTACACTAATTTTTATTTAAATTTGTGTGCTTATATATGTAATTTCTTGTTATTACGACCGCGATTTTGATTAGTTGTAGCGGTAACTTTTCGTGTTTTTAGAGTTGTACAGGCTATTTCATGATCATGAACAATAGTTGTAAGTTAAGTCAATTGGCACATTTATCTGGTGAATGGGTGTAAGGAAAGTTGCATTTTCTTTTTATATGTGATCAAATAAGTCAAATAAATCGTTATTAATATTGGAGGAGGTTATAGCCACTGTGGTCTGAAATGAGCTACTGTAATGACATGGAGGCTTCAAATCAGTGGATGTCAGAAAAGGCCTACTGAAGTTACGATCCGCCTCACGAACCCATAAAGGCGATACGTTCGGATGGAATGTTTTCTGCTTTTTTAATTTTTTTGAAAGTATTTATTTTAAAGGTATATTACTTTTTTGTTCACCCATATATGTTGAGTGTTTATTTCCTTAATATTTTGTGTTAGAACTAGGCAAGTACGTGACTCAGAGAAAAGTATTATCCATATGATGATATTCTGTGCGTGTTGTGATTGATGCAGGATGATGTCAATTTCGGGATAATACGATATCACCCAACCAAGCAATATAAAATTATCACAACGAAAGTATTCTTCCAGAGGACAAAGCAATAAAACGTGTGGCCAGCGTCCAATTGCCCAGGAAGTCGAGTAAAGGGTAAATAAAATCTCCTTTACCTCGCGGAAGAAAATATAATTGGTGTTTCATCGTGGCCAGAAGAGCAAAGTGAAGAATAGAAGAATTACGTTAAGTCACACTTAATTCCTTTTGTCTATTTTTGTACTCATCATTTTTTTAAAACCTATCGCTCTGAGTTGTTCAAATCATACATTCCTTTTGTTATAAATTTTAGTTGTTTAATAAATTAAGTTTTAACTTTATTCTATTCTCGGGAGCCCCACTAAAAGTAAAGAAAACAGAAAACGTCAGAAGAATCTAAATTTGATAATCAACAGTGAGCTTGGCATCTCTGAAGATTTACAAAATGCAGAAAGAAACACGTTGGAAGCAGTTGGGGATGCTTTCGAAAAAAAGAGAGAAAGACTGGGTGTTAGTCGATTTCTCAGCATTAAGAAACAAAGAAAGCATCATATTGGTGAGATCGCAGCCTTAGATCTAATGAAACCGTTACTTTTATGCGATGAAATAAATATCGAATTTCTTTAGTTCAAAACTGCACTGCTTTTATTTGGCGTAATATTAAAGACGAATATCCAGTATTAAATGAGAGCATCATGTCGATTCTTCAGGGGCCACAGCGGTGAAGACCAGGAGAATTATTTTTTCCGTATCATTTAGAACTATGTGCAATAAGTAATGTTGCAACTAACGTCTCAGAGGTTACCCACCATCAGCGCCATCCACATATCTCAAAATTAATTTATCTATTATTATAATTTCTCAATTACTGAAAGAGTGTTTTCGAGATACTCCCGAATTCTGCAACTCTAAATTTCGTCTAAGCAATCTCCAAAAATCATAAATGTCAAGATGTCTTAATTTTTTCCATCGTAAGATATTGTAAAACCTATTGTAGCATGGTTACAGTTAATTCCTTTTTTAACTAGTTGGTTTTCTCGTTTATAATTTGAAAGAAAATATATTTTCTAATAGCACTCCTGACTTTAACTTGGCGCAAGAAGTGTGAAAAGTGCTTTTAAAAGTCAATCTTTTACGAGAGTAATTCGAAAAGTTTCCAGCCTAACACAGAAACAGATACCTTTTTATCAAATTTAATTTTATTTCTCAAGATATTTCCTTTGTAAGTACCTATACTTTTCCTTAATTGACCCAAATAGTACCTTACGAAAAAGATGACGTCTTCATAGGAGCCCCCGCGCCATACTTTAAGCCTAGGAAACGGGAACAAGGCGCTGAGACCCAAATCTGGTGAATAGGGTGCATCAGTTCGAACCCTAATTTGTGAATTTTTCTTCAAATGCGGCCGTTTTTCGGCAATTTTTGCTTTCAACTCGTTAGATAATGGTACGTAGTATCTCCGTTATTGTTTTTCGTATGTCAAGATAGCCGATTAATACTATCCAAAAAAATTGCCATCACTTTCTTGGGCGATAGAACCTAATCTCCGCTAAAAGAATTTTAAATGAACATATCGTGATAAAATACAAAGCTTCAAAAGACATTAATCTAAACTAGTAAATATTATTCCAGCCTCTCCCACATATGACATTCAAGCTGATAAGGTAGAAAAGATACATGATATGGCCTTCTTTGGTTTTGTGCAAATAAATACTACTTCTTCTATATCCATAAAAATAAATCTTTATTTTAAAGGCCTGCAGATCAGAACCCATTTACCAGCAGTAATTTTTACATCTGGTTTTACTACCTACATTACTGGCACAAAGGAGGTGTATACATCATACGATCTATTGAAAGAAAACATCACACTCAAATATAAATATTTGCTAGGTTTCTAAAAGTAATAAGGTTATCGCATGAGTGAGTCGTGTGCAGAATATGCAATTTTTCCAATATTTGTCCTACTTCTGCACTATCAACGTCTATTTTGTTACCTTGTTTGATTCTAAATCAACAAAGTCCACATAAATAACCATCTACGCAATCCTGCTTAGGTAACCTGTCCACACCCTCTTGAAGTTGAATACCACACTGGCCCTTAATCCAATGGAAATCAATTTGAAATTAGATCTTGTTCTTAATACGCTAACTGCGCATATGATATCTATAATGATTGGATGCATACATACAGTATGTTCCCGATGTTATCAACACTGCAGTAATTGGCCGAATTTCACATATAACTACATGCCTAAACCCTGTTTGTAAACTAGATTCAAGGCCTCAAAATAAAATAATAACAAAAAATCTATTTCATACTTTGTCATTTAGCTTTTGATGAACCGTTAGTGGAGCATACAATACAATCGAATAGGTATAGGCTCTCTTCTGACCTTCAACTGGAAAAAGGCGACCTCTGTACTATTATCGTAACTCAGTACGTAACGTAGAGCACGTTCAAAGTTCATGCATGGCAAACTTTCTAGCTGAGAACTCTTTAACCTGAGTTTTACCGTATTTAGCTTTGATCCCTTTTTTGCCTGTATATTTTCATTGTACACACGCCTCACGACGGATCCTAGCAAGTTGAATGCTTATTAATTAATTAGTCTGGGCCTCGCCGATGTTTCTGCACGATCTGCTTGTGGCGTGATGTGGCTATTTGGGGATCTCTAATAGATGTAATTTACGTAGGTGCCGCATACATATGTGTATTGTATTTTGAATGGCTTTTATCTATAAAATATGGTGATCTTGAATTGGTTAGTAGAACGAGGTTCCGCAGTTTCTAATTATAGATGTGATTTATATAACGGATTATAAACGAGCTTTCACAATAAAATGTTTTTTGGGATACATACGGATATGTAAAGATATCTGGCCCTTATCTTAAAAGGTCTTCCAACAAGAGCGGAAAATTTGGACTTGGCGCCGTTTTTGCTGTTATAATTTTGCAGAAAAAGCCGTTGTGATGGTTCGAGAAGGTCATAGCATTCAAGAGAAGCGAAGTCCAAATCCGTAGGAATATAAATTAACATGAAATAATAGTAACCAGGATGACATGCCATTCTTGTGATCAGTAGGTCAACTAACAGAATTGATCTCTTAAATAGCAAAGTGTCGATAATATCGAAAACAACGTCATTGTGAAAGGCCGTCAAAACCCTAGCCCCCATAATTTAAAAAAAAAGACAAATAAGCATTATTTAAAAAATGGCGTCTGCGCATCAAGTGAGAAGAGAATAACGGGGCATGATAACCTAGTTTTTCGTGTCTCATATGGATGGTTCGGATTTTGAAGACATGTGGCTCCAACAAGATGGTGCTACTTGTCACGAGTGGAAAATGGCATTCTTGTGCGATCTCCAGTTTGAGCGAACAGAATTGGTCGCCTAGATCGTGCGATTTTACACCTTTAGACACTATCATTTCTTTCACTTTTGTAAGGTTACTCCCAAATTTTAGCGTTCTTCACCTTATTTGAATATGGTTACGGAAATTTTCGAGATATTATAACAAGAAATAGTAGACAATTATAACAGAATACTGACTAACACATACCGTTATGTTAGTGCTTTTGTGAGAAAAGGTTTTTTTTTTTAATGGAAACTAAAAAAGTTACTAAGGTTGTTTTTGGACAATCACCCATTTTCGCTTTGTGAGTGATCTTTGAAACTGACTTACTGTTATTATTTATTTTACGACAAAATCATGGGTGCTAATATGGGAAAAATTGCTTTTTAACAATTTAATCTCGTTAGAAATTTTTATTTACAAATGCACCATAATGATGGAGATGACACACCTTGCTTTAAGAATATATTTAGAAAATTATTTATTTGCTCATTTTCATGCACTCTTCCTTTCTTATTTGATGTTTTGGCAACATCATTTTCGAATATCCTTCCTGTACTACCATTTTAATCAAATACAAGATCATATACAAGGTATTAGTTAAAAGAAATCATGCTATCTTCATGGTCTCCCCCAAAGAAGCTTTGCGTTTCGTCGTTACAAAGCTCGGTTTATGTCTCCATCCTCAGGTGAAACTGATTTTTTTACGTCGGACGGATACAGCACAAAGACTTTCAGGAAAAATTGCCTACTGCTATTCGCGCACAGCGTGCAAAAGAAAACAAAACAGAGTCGGAGAAAATTCGACTCTCAGATTTATTTCCCGGAGCAATTAATCAAAGGCGGCCGTGGAAAGAAATAGCAAAACGAACAAAAACCTGTCGTCGTAGCCGTGACCACTCGAATCTACTTAACTTGCCGCGGTTGTCGGATGGGGAAAAAGGACGAAGTGGAGGAAAAAGGACGAAGAAAGGAACGAGGTGGGAAGTCTCGCGCACCGGAATGTTGATCGTAGGAAGTCGGCGAGAACCGCCACCCGTTAGAACGGCGCAGCACTGCGAGAAACAAAACACATACGTGAGAACGTCACTACTACGTTGTGCGCTTCTTTGTTTCGAACCGCATTCTCTTGTCGCGTGATGGAAAATAGGATTAATGGATGGCCAGAAATTGAAAAAAAAATTCGCGTCCATTAAAATTCCTTAGCTTGCTTTATTCTTCCTCTGCACATGTTTGAGTAGTGGACATTTACTAATTCGCATGCAGCTATATGTTTTTATCAATAACGACATTTGAACTGTGTAATCGCTATTCTCTTGAAAAGCAGCTGCCACTACTGTTGGAAAGAATCTCGTATCAATTAGGATTTCAAATGTATTTGCACGATGGTCCTCCAGTACATTTTAGTTCAATTGCTCCAGAGTTTTTGGACAGTGTGTATCCAAATTGATGTTTAAGCTGAGAAGGCCCACAACCGTGACCTCCTCAGTTTCCGGATTTAAGCTTTCTCCGGGGTCACCTTAAATCGGTAATTTATACGACTTTCATTGAATGTTGATGAACTTAGAAACCCCATTGTTGCAGTATCCAAGATAATTCGGAAAACCGCCGCACCAATTAATGCGATGAAGCATAGAAACCTGCATTACAGTTGCCGGTGGTCATTTTCAACAAATGTTATTTTAATTTAAGCTATTTTAAATCAATAGTAGAAATGTCTTTCGGGTGATGTCGTGTAGTTAATATTTTACTTGACGTTTCGCTGACCATGCTGTCAGCTTCTTCAGAAGATTTCTAAAGACTGCTGTTATTGTCTTTTGCTGCTCGTTATATATCCTATTTTCGTTCCGCTTTGCTGATCCATAACAGTTCCGTTCCGCTGAATCGCCACGTTCGTTGTATGACGTCGTGAAAGCCTACACTCAACTATTTTAAATCAAGTTATTTTTGTTCATTGGCTACGATGTTTTATTATGTATAAGCTGCTAATTTATTATTACGTCCTTTCTTTTTATAACCAAGCCATATGCAGCTTTATGATCAACGTAACCCTAGGAATCATATCTTAAAGCTCGCGCCATATATTTAGAATCACTCTGTATATTCATATGGTCTGTTCAATACCTTGAGAGCTCTTTGAAAGGTGAGAACCAATGCGGCGAATGGTTTTATATTACTGGAAGGTTTCTCCAAATTTGCAATATTTTCAGGTTGATGATGCTAATACCTGATTTTCTGTCTTTGCGGTATTACTTTAAAGCCTTGACGACTTCAATTTTTACCTAAATTTTGGTCAGAAGTGAAAAAAAAAGATACATACGATCAAAGGTTTTTGTGAAATTTTAAGGCAAAATGTTGAATATTCACATACTTCAAAACTATTTTACCATTAACATTGTTTACAGTTAATTAACTTATCCGTAATTTGATAAATCATCGAGAATACGATAGCTACATCCTCTTATTTACAGGAATACTTACGAATTGTTGCACACTTGATTTCCTCCGTAAAAATTACGCTGCTCCTAATTTTCAAGAAATGTTCGTTTCCAGTAAGCAATAAACTGCTGGCACATTTCATCACCACATAAGTTACTTGATTAATTCTGAACAATTGTTTCGAGAAGTTATAGATTCCCATTGTCAATCGTATGTGATCCCATATTACATACATCACCCGCCAAAAGGGGTATACCACAAATTTTTACCGCTTATATACTCCAAAATGTGTGAAATATACCAAACAAAACGGAAAGATTCTTGCAAGTAGCACAAAACGTAAACGTATGTCCGTTTTACAGTGATAAATCCATCAAAGCTGAATGATTAAGTGGACCTTTTCCCTGCTTAACAAATTCGCACTCTTTTTCATGTAAATGGTTTCACCAGGATCTAATTTTCGTGGAGAAATTACGTCCTTAATTAATTTGAAGTCTTCTAGTTTAATATTATGCCCGGTTTCGTTCATGCGTTGCGCTGCACTTGGCGATTCGATCCTTCCATAGCGGTAATGAGCTAAATGTTCTTTGAATCGGTTGTCTACTGCCTGCTTCCTTTGTCTAGTAAAGCCTTTGTCATACTAATCAAATAGGATTTTATTAATTCCAGACCTTTCCTTCGTATACGGTTAACTTAAAAGTTTCTGAGCGTATTTTACAAACTGCGACACAAGTTCATATTTTGTCGCCTAACGCTATTCTGTGAAATTATTTATTATTATTGAGTAATTGTTGAATTTTCCAGTAAAGAAATTATCTCTTCCAGCTAAAGGATTTTGCACAGCGCGGCCCAAATAATACAATACATTCATTGCGAATACGTACACGCTTTCCGCCGGTACGATTGACGTCATTCCGCCATCGTTTTAGCTTTTTGTACATTATCAGCTTTCGAACTTGACAAAAAAAGTAAAGCGGAAAACACGAATCTCCCGCATGCCTATGTTAGAGCCCATAAATACACCGAACAGGACGTATAGCTTTCGGTTATAAAGCGGGCGTTGTTTGAAAAGTCCGGTGATTCGCCGAAAACTAGAATATAGTCTCTATGCCGTTTCTATACGTATAGACTGTTTAATTATGTTGCATGTTGTCCAGGTCCTGCATATTTCAACCCGGCACGGAGGCGAAAGGCTTTTATTAACTGTATCTGTGCGCATGTTTTCGTCCGTATTGCCGAGGATGTTGTAGCCGATGTCGGTATGGCTTGTATGAACGGACGTGTGTACGTGTATGTGTGGTAATATGTATATAAGTTACTCGGCGAGCAAACTGAAGGTAATGATTATAAATTCTAGTTAAGCCCTAGTTCCTAAATATTTGACCACGTTATGAGAGTTCGTCCTAGATTTAGCGATAACGTGCTCGTAAATGTCTTCTTTGTCCCAAGCTTTAATCCTGAGATATTCTTCCTTTATTAGAAAGCTATTGGAGCGAAATTAAACAAAGCAAGGTGGGAATTTATTGGAATAATAATACATGTTGTATCCATCTATAATGTTTACACGTATGTTTTTTTACATTTATGCAAATTTTTAATTAGTTACTTGACGCAAGTTTTGTAGTAAAAGTTGCTTCAAAAGTTTGCAAAAGCAATTAATTTGTAAAAAGAGAAAGTAACATACATAGGTAACAGCATTTTAAAAGTAAAATGAAAGAGAAAAAAAAGAAAAACAAGATTACGACTAATACAACATGAGTGCAAGAAGAAGGTGACAAATAATTCCGACAATGTCGACGAAATGTTGCAAAATAAAATAAATCCAACGAAAAGAAAGGAAAAACAAACTAAATAATGATACGAGTATTACTAATATAAATATCTAACCTATTACATAGAAATAGTTAGTTGGAAGTTTTCTGGCTTATCGAAACTCTTCAGCTTTAAAAATTTGAGGTTTGAAATAATTTGATACTTACATTCCTTCTAAAATATTTTCATGTTTCTTGTGCTTCCGGTTAATCAGAAGTCGCCATGAAATTGGTTGTTTTAAACGGAACATCTTATTCATTATTACATTTTTGAATTTACCATAAAATCCTACGGCGGTTACAATTAGGGTTTTCTACACTTATCTTCAAAATTAAAATATTACCAATTTTGTGAAAATAAATATTATTCATACAGAGTCTTTCGGGGTGGATATATGTACATATCCGGTCGTATTACGAGTGCAGTGTGAAAAGTTTGCAGCTTAGCACAGAAACAAGTCGTTTTTGTGTGAAAATTCAGTTTCATTTCCCAACTGTCTTATTGTAAGTGCTTCCAGGATAGTCGATTAACACAACTCTGTGATTATTCTGTTTCGGCCGTGCCTTGGCTTTTGGAGTTCACTGGTGTATCTAAGTTTCATCTACAATTATCAATCGACGCCAAAATCTCGGCTTACTTTGTTTAAGATGCTTTAACAGGGCTTTGAAAATATTCCTTCGAATTCACTTTGTGGTCCTGAGTAAGCAAGCGCGCTACTTGTTTATAAGACCAGGAGAACATAAAGCATATCTTTTAGTAAATAAAAAATAATAATACGAATTTGATGCAGAATTTAATGTTCTTTCAAAGATTGTTGTAACAATGTAATCATATGGAGGAAAGAAGCTGTAAATCCATAAGTTGGTGAGTAACATTTCTTATAAGAATGCTAAGTGCTACTCGTTATCATTTGGAACACTCCAAATCATGGCAGCAAAATGCCTTTGTTTCAATAGTTTTTGCCAGACCAACAAAAACTATTTCCGAACAATGTCGATAATTGTTTGACAAAATTATCGCCATCGCTACGATGACCAGTATTTTACTCATTTATTAAAATAACGCCTTCAACTCCACCAGAGCGTTTTAATACCCAAGGCGTGTGTATCACTTTCAAGAAAAGTTAAACATACCCATTTATTTACAAAAATAATTGCTAAATTTCCTCCAGCTCGTATAAAGCAATTTAATGCAACCCTTCCAGGAAATTTATTATAAAAACAAACAGGAAAACCAACGTGTTTAAGATAACTTCACAAGCGGAGCTGTTGTTTTCAACGGTTCTCGAGCGTGTGGTTACAAAACAAATAAATTTTCCGTAAATTAAGTTCTTCTTGACCCAACCCGCAGACTATTTTCATTTAATATTCCCACAGAAAAACCTTAAACCTCCGTCCTGCAGTAAAACCATATTTGCCAGTGCCGAAGAAATTCGTGAACATTTTCAAAGGATTTATGGGCGAATATTCATATGCCTGTTACATAACAGTAATGAAAGAACATATATCGCGCCTTTTTTATTAATTTTATTTCCGCTTATGCTTACGTGAATTTAATTTATTTTGAAGCTTGAAAGAAGTAGATGTGTAATATAAAAGTACCCAGGTTGAATTCAAATATTGTGTTCCTACGTCTGTATCTATTTTTTTCTGCATTACAACGTTTCTAACTACATACTTTAAATTCTTTAAACTTTACGATTAAGATCCGTTATAGTACTAAGAGCTATAACACGCACAGTCTCGTGGAAACATCATTCGGACAAAACGCATTTATATAAATCTATATTTACTTTCGAAAATCAAAACTCTGGCGTGTGTTGGTGGTCAGCAAAGAATAAAAAATAGATCATACATTTTCCGGTGTGATTTATTGAAATATATTGCAAGCTATGATCATGATCGCTGTCATTATAAATTCGGCTTTCTAAATTTGAACGGCAGCCAGAAGATACGTCAGACATACCAGAATAAACGTCCGATGTTAATAAATTTTGTTTTTATTATCTGTCTCTTAAGAAAAAAGTAAAAGGAATTTCTTTGATGAATGGTTTTACTTTATAAAAATATGTGTGGGTGCGAGTTTGGCTGATAAGTTTTTCATATTTATAAAGCAAATGTCATTAAATTTATCAAAGAAATAAAATACGTTTTTATGTTTGGATAGTGACTATTTATTACTAATCTAGATTTATTAGAACAATATCAGCTCAAAATATTTTGAAATTAGCTTTGAAGAAAGGGAATATTTAGAAATATTTTTATATTTACTTTTTTAACTTCATGGTTAATTGCACTCGGCTGTTTTATGATTTGTCGTTTTACGTTATTGTTATGGTTAGACGTAAAATAGCTAACAAGATTCTGCCACAAAATCTCATAAGATTTAATATTGGGGTCTAAATCCACTTTTTATTCCCGTCACCTCTACTTCAGGCATGTAACTTGTGAAATTTGTAAAGGAAAGCTGTCAGGTGTAAGGCCACAGGTGTGAACTGTTAGAGGTTATGTTTTACACGTGCAAGATCAGTGCACTTATTATCAACATGTCCAAAATATGCTACACAATTGTCTCAACCATCTTCAACATGATATAGTCCTAAAAGGTTTACACCATCAAGAACGACCACTCTAATGGTATTGATAATCAGCACCTGCCTCCACTTTAAATGTTAGAAACGGCTGTAAAAGTTTCCAATGAGAATTAAGATATTTGGAATTTTCCCTTCCACACCACAGTATGAATGTCCGGCAAGATCCGCCGGATATGATGATCCGTGATTATAAAAAGGGGATGTTCCTCATACAAGACTTTGGGGCAAGAAAAAAATGCTAAAATGCAGTGTAAATTCAACATATAATGTATCTGAGGCCTTAGATCGACTTCTTCAGACAGGTGTGGTATATGCGGATTTCTATAAAGTCTTCTATAGGGTCGAACATCAAACTCTATTATATAAACTGCGTATATGGAGTGTTCCTGAGGATTTGGTAATGTTATTCCAATCATATCTGAGTTGAATAAATTCCCGTAGGAGATGCTTCTTCAAGTGACTAAAATGCTCCGGGCGGCCTTTTTCAATATTTAGTTTTAGATTATTTTGGTCACACTATGCGTTTAAATTTGTCAATGCCCCTGTTGTAACATAAATTATTTTACTGAGCAACATTCATTGCTCCATCCATGCATCGATCGAGGTCTTCTTAATGGGTTGGTATGTAGTCTGTTGAATGGGGTCAATATGGATTCGTACGGCAAAATCATTTCAAGCATCAATTTAGAATTGCTACTATTATATGCTGATATGTTCTAATAGATGAATAATCAAATTAAATACTGATCACAAAGCGCTGCCTTTATTTTCAATGCTATTTACAAAAATAGTTACAGTCAGCGTGTTTATGTTTGTTTTCTAATTGTTTTAAAATCCTGTTTTTCTTCTCTTTCACGTTAATGCTCCAAATACTTTTCTTTCGAATTCCATCTGCTTGTTTTCTTTAGCTTGAGTTAATTTGTTTGTTTATTCTCTTCAATTACTTTTACCAATTTTAGAAAAATCGTTGATCTTGAATCTGTAAGTAGTTTTCCTAAAAAACATCTATTTTCAAAATATTTGTTTGTCAATCTGTCCACTTGTCTACTTGTTGCGCCAGGAATATCAACCCAACGACGTGATACTTTTTACGGCTGATCTAACGACTATTATTTCCGATGTTATGGATTGACGTAGTGAATTTAGACTGTTGTATTCTATATTGTGTGAGTTTTGTGTGGTTTTACAAAAAAAATATATTTCTGATATAAATTATTGAAAAATTAATTCGAATTCTGCCAATGTTCAATCCCAAACTCCCCAAGTCATAATGATGTCTGTACGAAAACTGTTAATATGCACAAAAGGTAAAAAAAAATTTTTTTTCTATCAACAACGCGTCAGATGTAATTTGTAGGAATTGCACATTAGAAATACAAAGTGTACATGTAGTATCGGCGACAACAAAGATTACATCAACAACTATTGATAGCGGATCTTCATTCAGCGTAATCAATTATTCAATTAATTCGTCCTTCAATTCACGTGAATCATCGAAATCATACCTATTAAATCCGCACGACTGGAAACATCTGCATCTTACACACATGCCTCAACCGCAAAACGAAGTTATAATTAATTTCCAATTCAATGAAACTGCGTGCCTATAATTTAGATAAAATCTTTCACACCATGCAAACACCAAAAGGTTTAAGTGTGTTTAGTTCTCAATATAAAACGGGATGTTAAATCGTTGCTCATCTTACAATACATACACTGCCGTTCAGAGAAGTTCGGTCGGTTGGTAAAAAACAGGAAAAGGATACAGAAACAAACGAAACTAAAAACAAAATGCAATTTTATTGTATGTACAGTTAAAAAAGACAAAAATAAATAAATAAAAAGTTATTCTGGCCTAATATAACATACTGAACATTATATTTTTTTTTTCAGCGAAAAAACCTCCTTTGCTGTTAATCACCGCTCGAACTATTCTAGGCATTCTTTCGATAAGTTTTGTTAAAACGGATTGTGGAATATTAATCCATTCATGTTGCAGAATATTCCGTAAATGTTCTTGTGAAGTTGGGCATATTTTTCGGATCCTCCTGTCCAGTTCATCACAACAACTCTATAGGGTTCAAATCTGGGCTTTGTGGGAGCCATATCATTACTTTCAGGGTGTGCTGTTGTCTTCTAGCTCCTTTAGATAGTTCTTACACACTAACGCAGTGTGTTTTGGGTCGTTGTCGTGCATGAATGTAAAGTTACGGCCTATTATACGCAATCCTGATGGCACTGCATGATTCTGGAGTATTACAAAATAATTTTCCTTCCTCATTACACCCTGCACTCTGCATAAATCTCCCGTCCCAGCAAAGGAGAAACATCCCCACACTAACACAGAACTACGCCCTTGCTTCACTGTTGGCACAATGCAGTTCGGGATCACTTTTCGGTTTTAGATCTTCGGACATAAACTCATCGATTTTGCCCAAAAGCCTCAAACTTTGACTCGTCACTCCAAAGCACGTGTTTCCAATCATCTAATGACCAATCTAGATGAGAACGGGCCCACTGTAGCCGTTTTGCTTTGTTGCCCCGACGTAATAAGGGTTTTCGAATGGCAATGCGTTCATGAAGGTCCGCTTGCTGAAGTCGACGTTTTACCGTTCTCGCCGAAACTTGTTCTTCACGGCCGCGATTGACTTCGGCTGCTATTTGTGGCGTTGTTAATTTTCTATTGCGTTTGCTTAATAATACAATTCTCAAATCTTCAGCTTTTGTTGTTTTCCTAGATGCTCCAGGACGAACACGATTTTCTATAGTTCCAGTTGTCCGATATTGCTTTATGATGTCATTTACTGTTGAACTTCTCATATTTATTTTTTCAGCAATTTGTCGCCCCGAATATCCTTCTTCAAACAGCGTAATAATGCGTGAACGTTTTTCTACACTGGTAGGCTTGCCACGTGCCATTTTGAGGTAAATTTTCTTAAAACTTTCGCGCAAAAACGACAGATGCACACCAACACTCGTTTAACAGTAAAATGAAGCAAATTTATATCTTTACGCCTGTGATAAATAAACAAGAATGATACTGCGGTATATTTCCTAAATGTATTGTTCGTTAATAATCCCCAAACGACCCGTTTCAAAAGATCGGTACTTCCGAAAAATTCTTGGAATGATAATAAAAGGGACTTTATTGTGGTTGACGCAATATTTCTACTTTACATAATAATTTATGGCTTTAATCCCTTAGAAAAAAGTGTATGCTTAATATTTTTCTTATTTTATGCATTAATAATTGTATACGGTGTGCAATAATAGATTTTTAGTGTATGACCGAACTTCACTGAACGGCAGTGTACATTCCTGGACTAAATTAACGCACCATTATAATAAATCTCAAAATTTATGTATTTGTGTAGATATTTACGTCTATGAAAAATGTTAATAGTTGATTTTGACCTCTTTTGATAATTCTACAAACAGACTGTTTTTCTCTGACAATTTTGTACAATTTTGATCAAATTTGTCGGAAATTGAGTTCATTTATAGTTTTTTTTTTGTATTTATCGTCGTTCAATTAGAATAGTTCGAAGTTTGAGAATGAATCGTCCAAGGAATTTTACGAAAGATGAGGTACTACGAGCAGAAAACATGGATATCCTCAGCGTTATATTGTCATGTGATAATAAATGCTTCGATGAAATGGGAACCTTTTGGTGTGAAGAGGCAAGGATGTAAACGAAGGGAGCAGTGTAAGAAATCTAGATATTCAGCTCTAAGCACCGGGAGGGTCACTAGCCCGGAGGAGATCTCGAAACTACGATTAATGTTTCCACATCTGCCCGAACCATTAGAAGAGGATTAAAAGAAGCTGGACTGATTGGTTGATTATTTCTTGTTTCCAAATCTCAAAAACACATTAAAGGGTAGGCAAACCAAAGGAATTTTTTTTTTATAATGGACTGTTACTAAATAACGTGATACTTGTATCCAAAATCTTGTATTGAAAAAGAATTTCTTATTACTGCTCTATCCTTTTCTTTTCATGCATATTCTAGAATAAAAATGACCCGTCGTACCTGCAACTGCTAATCTAAGAGAACTTCAAAACGCAGTTAACAGAAGTGTATGAGGCAACATACGCTACTAATATTAATACAATCATCCACTCATTTGTATTGCCATTTGTTTTCCATACTTTTTAGAATTGTAAGAATTATTGATAATTTTAATGAAATGTAATTTTTGCTTAAATACTGCAATTTGTTACTTTTTATTTAGTTTCCGTAAATTTAATTAATAAAAACCTATTTTGTGTAATTTATTATATTGGCGGGTTAATTTTGTCTAGGAGTGTATTTATTCCCGATATATTTTTCTTTGATTATTTACTTACTTCCTCACGTTACTTCTAACAGCATAAATATTCCAAACGAATAATCGGTTGTGTTTCCTCATCCGGTTAAGTCAATTAGCGTAGCGGATCGGGTTGTTGAACCTATGGCCCATCTTAATCAACTTATTCGGATGCTCATACCTTTACATAAAAATCTTTTCTTTAACTGCAACAATGCACGCGTTTAATTTTAAAGTATAATTGCCATTCAAACAATAACGAGAATAATACTCTAAAGTACCTTCACGAAGAAAGACAATGCAAAAACATTAAAAGACCTCATACTAATCAATAGTCAGTCATTGCTTGACAAGTTGAGTCAATCAACCTTGATTATTTAATTAGTATTTAATGTCTGGGTGTATTTTCGTATATTCGTGCTTCAAGGCTATTGACTATTGTATCTTAAAAGACTTTGCAATAAATCCCGTCCACTTGTTGACTTTTTGTGCTGGCTGTTTCATCGTTATTTCCAATTATGTATGATTATTTTTAAATCGCAATGAGCAAATAAAATTCTTCTAGTCCCAATGACATTTTCAGAAAGACAAACATGGATATAAGAGAGTGCTTACATCATCTTTAATGCATCAGTAAATTAAAAGTAATTCTAAATCTTGTTGAACTCAATTGTATTAACAAGAAAAATTAAAAAGATTGTAAAATCGAAGGTTATATAGCGATTTCAATTTGTCCAACCAACAAATCAACGATCTTAAAATTACTTTAAGTTCTACGAAGATTTAACAAGTAACTGAGGCTATCGACGAGTATGCCTCTATAGTAAGAAGCTTGCCTGAGTAATAGTACCTGCATAAATTTTTAAAAATAAATTCAATTCCAAAACAATAACATTTCTTTAAGCTTTCTAAATCTAATTAATGGAATTCTGTGTCAAAATGAATTACTTTTGTATGTGCAAAATTAAAAAAAAAACAACGGAGCAAAATAGCGTGAATGGCAAGGATGAGCAATTAAAGGCATCATCTGTGGGTGTGGCGCACTACAGAAGTCTAGAGTAATTCCATCATGGCAGCAGACAGATCATTATTGATTGATTCCCATCTCGCGATGCTCCCTTATGTCTACGCACTGTTGTAGCGAGCAAATTTTGCAACGGCGCCCATGTTTTAGCACGTGATCTTTTAACGTGATGTAGTGGAATATCTAAAAGTCAGTCTGTGGTAAATGTCCCAAGATCTAATACGTATTTCAGAGTTTCTGCAAAGGAGGAAACAAAAGCATATCATATAAACGTCGTTAAATGATCGCAAAGGATTACTTTAATCCTGCGGCATCAACTTAACGTTCGACGCGGTCAAAAGCGAAAAGGCCGTGTACGTTTATTTTTCCAGAGGTTACGCCAGAAAGAGACGGCATCGAAAAAAAGCAAAAAATCCATCTTCCTTTTTAAAATAAACTTTCGTATGTAAAGTAACCGATGACTCGGCTAAAACGTCCCTCACGGTTTCTGCCATGAGCTCCTCTTTTCCCTCAGCCTTTCTAGCTTGCTTTCCGTTGATGTTTTTCTTTCTCTGACCTTTTTCCTTCGACGACGACGTGGGCGCGTCGTTCGACGTTTGAAGAAGGATTTGCCGATCTCTATTTATCCTAGCGGAAAATTAGATGCGCATTCCACAAAAGAAGATTCATCCGTTTTGTCATCTTTCTGGTTAGTTAACATTTTATATATTCTCTGTGGTATGGAGAAAAGAGCTGGTTTTATTTTATTACGGATGAAAGATTATAAATCGTAAGCGAAAATAGGAAGGCAAGATTGAAATATTCCCAGGCTTTCTAGTTTTATTGGATTACCAACGAGATCGGCCTCAATATTTTACAAAATTAATAAAAACACACCTCCAGTCAACGATAATCCCGAGGGAACAAGAATATGTTTTCACTTCGCGAAGGTAACCTAAAAAATTTCAAGCCTCAACATGAAGATGACGCTCGTCGTCAAAAATATTCTAGTGTGTCGAAAGATACTTTCGAAAATTCTAGCCATGTTGGACGTTTAGTTATTGTTTGGCCTTTATTAAATTCTTGCATCTAAAAGGGAATACGCCTATGCAAATTAAAGCTGAGATCATCATTTGCCACAGTGAATTTTGGATAGCTGAATTTAAGCGTAGCACGAGCTTCGTTGTTGATGAACATTCTCTAAACCCGATCAAAATCTAGAACTACTACCGACAACGTCGGAGAAGTTTACCGAATGGTGCTGGATGGCTGTCGAAAGCTGGAGAAATAGCAGAGACTGGTGGCATGTCGAGAGAACGTGTTTGTCGTTTATTGGCTGAAGATTTGGGTGAAACAAATAACTGCGTTGGAATGAACATTGAAGCAGTTTAAGCGGATTAAGTTAGAAAGTTTGCGTCGATTGATAACTGTAGCTGGAACAGATGGAACAAGACAAATTACATTTAAGAGCAATAAGCTGAAAGTATCGATGTTGGGATGATCAGGAGCCAATGCTTTAACCAGAACATGCGGGAAACTACCAAGAAAAATACGCGTTACCTACATACAGGGGTGAATAAAATAATACTGGACATTAGTCAATTAATTAAATGATTCCTTTTTGTGAAGAGGAATGATAATCGCAATTTTCAATATTTTAGGGAATATGTCGTTTTCAAAGGATTAATGGAATACGTAAGTATTTCTATCAAGTATCTGTAGGAGAAAGTAAATTGTTGGGAGTTTATTACAACTAGCTGCAAAATCGATACGATGGTGACAAAGAATAAAGACCGAGTCTTTCTTAAACGTCATATTTTGCTCATCATCTGGTCTCTTTTATTTTAGATAGAAGCGCACCTCCCTTCTATATAAGCAAAACTTCGAAATACCAGCCGAAGTTCTAGACATCTCGGATCAGAACTTCTTTTATATACTTTGTTATATTTTCCGGCAGAAAGAAGGTAAGGAAGAAAAAGCGCGTACTCGGCGAGAAAACTTGAACAACACCTCATCTTTCACCGCCTATACCTCTCTTTCTTACTAACAGCCAATCAATTTCAACTTAATCACAGTCAACGTCACTTCGCGTCACGTTTTAATCTCCACGCAGTCTCGACGTTATCATCGCTTCCATCATTTCATTTTTTTCCGTTCTTATTTCGTTCTCTTCTCTTTTTCCCTTACTCTTTTACGCGTCGTGTCGATTAGAATCGGATGAGCTCTGAATAATTTCGCGCCCTGCAAGAAAAGGACGAAGAAAGAAAAAGAGAGCTTGCTCGGATTGCTAAATCTTCATTTTTCCTACCCTCATCGTTTCGCCCTCTATATATTTTCCCTTTCTGTCGTCCGGGCTGAATAAAAGTTCCAATTAGAGATTTTTTCCGAGGCGGAGCTGGTGTCGTAATATTGTCGTAATTTTTAGAGAAGAGGCCGTCTTTATAAAAGGACCTCGGAATTAAACGAGAGCCTCGTTTTTTAAGGAGCGCGAAAGAAGATATGCGGGCGAAACGGCGATGTAATTGCATAAAAGATCTCGTAATTAAATGTTTATTTTGTTTTTTGCGGGTTATGGCGATGGAAATGCCTTGTTCTTTTTTCGCCCCCAGTTATCCAAAAACGTAAACATTAAATTATGCAATTTTTTGGTGCTTTAGTACGAAACTGGGACAACGAAATCTTCTATGGCGTTTTTTTTTTCGTATTTAGCGAGAACGAAATGGCTATCGACAGCTCATTTCATAAATATAAAGCTTTTAGAATCATTTCGTTCCCGTAAAAATGAATTCAATAAGTCGTGTTCAGTAACTTCGCCTGTAAAGCTTTAATTTCATTTTCTAACAGATTTTCTTCGAGATGAATCTTTTTTAAAAGCAAACGACAAATACCGCACATCTTTAGTTTTTCCGAGAAATTTGACTTCGAAACATATCAATTTCCGCGACGTGTTTTCCAATGTTACAGTTACAACTTTCCCACTTCAGGCTACGTTAGTGCGTTGATTGCAGGGACGTAAGTATCATTTACGAGTTGTTTGCCTTTGTTGTCTTTGACAGTGGGATATAATTTTTCGTCCCTAGGGAGGTAAAGTAATAACGTATTCATATAGCAGTAGATGTCAATACGAAAACAAAAATCTACAACTATGACAATTGCGTAAGTACATAGTTCATACAAGTTATTTTCGTAAAATGCAGATTTTTCGAAATATTGGACTAAGGAATATTTGCCCTTACAGGGAGTGTTTCTTTAATACAATGTATTTTGCTTGGTACATAATAAGGTGGCGCAGAAGGTAGTGAATTTTGAAAAATCGCGATCAATTACATCCCGATTCACTTATTAACTTCAATGCTTTTTTGGCTTCTTCATTGAATGTAGTAACCACATCAGCTAGCTACGTGAAAACACGAGTAGTTGTATGGTCCAACAGGTTTTGTAACATAACCTGAACACAAGTTTCTGTAACATGATAAGAATGCTTTACGGGACAGTAGTTTCTCTTTCCGTTTTCAAGAATAAAATAGCGTGGATAGAGTTTCTTATGATAGCTTTTCATTACGTTATATTGTCTGCGCAAAAATCTAGCTTCAACAAATATGGATTGCTGATTGTCCGAGTCTGCTGGTAAGCGTTTTCATATTTCTTGGCTTCTGTACGGCTTCTGGTCAAGTCCGCATCACACTGCCACCAACTTGTTAGAACAAATATAACTAACGTAACTCTGCGGTTTTTCGTCTTTTACTGCGTTCTAAAGATCCGCCAAGAGTTTTCATTGGTCGTCTGGGCTGTGAGCTTTCTGCTGGTATTTCCAATTAGTCGTAAGGCACGCCAACTACTATTACTTCTTCTTCGATAAAGTTGTTGGCCGTTCCTCCTCTAAAGTATCAAAATTTAACATATTTTAACATTCCTATTAGATGTGATAATAGCCCCTATTTTGAAACCTTAAGTGCATTTCGCTATGAATTTATTCTGCATATCATTAGTTCTATCCTGCAGTCGCACTTGTCAACATCCCTGAATAATTTATTATAAATTGTGGGAATCTTTAGCATTTATATATGCAACGACAGTTGTCATTTACCTTCGTTTATACGAGTCGATTCCCAGTTATCTCCCGTTATATATTCCGCATCATTATTTCTAGTTGTAATGATAACAGTTTCATCTTAAAGCAAAATCGCGGTGACGACTGGAAAAAACGCGGTACGTTTCCGTTGATTGGACGGCTGTTCTTGCTCTTTTTTTTTAGTAAGAAACGTGTTTAGTTGTCCGTTTTCCTCCGCACAACGTTGAGAAGTAGACGCAGGAGCGTATCGCATCTGTAGGGAAGCGACGTAAGTTATTCACGAATATTCTTAGTTTGCAATTATTTTAATGAACAAGTTGCACCGCCGCAAAGTTGCCGCTTTTGTGACATATTCTTCTTTCTTGAAACTACCGCGTTATTCTTTGCGGCCCACTGCGCTGGATTGCTAAATGCAGACTGTAACGGGACGTCATTGAAACCGAACTTCTCGTTTGCTCCCTCGCTACGGATCGCTCACGGTAATTAGTTTACTTCTTCGTTGCCTTCCGGTCGTCTTCTAGTTGCATGTTATAGCGGCAATCAGCTACTCGTATTATTCCAAACTACGAACGCAGCAGTCGCATTCGTAATGAACGTATTCAATTGCATTTTGATTATTTTATAAATGAATCTAAATGAGGAGGTTCTGATTTAGAGACAGCTCTGAAAAATTACATCGTGTTTCTTACATTCTCTCAATTGAACCTAATTTCATATCTCCAATATCCTTTCAATTATGGAGATACGTTACAGTATAAGTTTCCATCTGATGGTGGTAAAGTAACTTTGTGGTACAACTAGGTATTCTACGTTACATGAAATTCTAAGATCCAGACCAGTAAATCAATATCATTTCTTTCTTGATGAAAGTTGTATGCAGATGGCACTTGCTAAATCTAACCATTGAAATTGGTTTAAATAACTTTGGTATGGAAGCTCGTCGAGTGCGATGTTAACGGTCACGTCAATGATTTTCAAACATTATTGAATACATTTTAAGTTTTTTTTAAGTATTTGTTAAGTTTTGATAAAATTTTTGATGAATCAATCTTTGACTACAACCTTCCAATTTATTGGAGGACATTGTCGTATCATCTTATATATTACGTCCACAGAATACAATATCTCATCGCTTTGACATAAAACTTATCAACTTATCTTTATTTGCTCGAATTTTATAGGCATTTGTGTAGGTATCTAGTTGTATCCTCGTCTTAAATTTACAAAGATTATTTTCTCGACAAGTAACGATAGCAGTTATAAGGAAAGTTATCACAAAATGAGTTGCAGATTCCAAAGATCAAATAAAAAGTAGGGTATTCCTTAAAAAAAAATTAAAAATATGTAACAAGTAATTTTAAGGGTTGGTATCTAAGCAATTGATATTATTATTAAAACAAACTGGTGCAGATCTACATTGCCTTGACAATGGATCGTTTCATTTGGTGTACAATATTATTGTAAGTGATGAAACGGGTACGAAAGAAGAAGACAGGCGGAAGTTTGGATCGTTAAGAACGAATCGGCTCCAACAGAAGGTTTGTGAAAAAAGGCGAAACAAAAGGTGGTTGCAAAATTTTTTGGAATTGCATGTTTCCACTGTAGCACTGGAGGACTGTCGTACTGTTATTATTAAATGGTACACTACAATTTTTTTGCCTCAAGTTTTTAAAATATTTGCGAAAAACGTCCAAGAAGGATCACGTTACACCAAGATAACGACTGTGCACACGCTGCTGCTCGAAAGGGAACTCTCGTAAAAGTAGGTATTTTTGTTGAAACACAAAACTTCCTAATTTATCCGTAACAACATACATTGTTAGTATGTGTAGTACTAGCTCCAGCTTATATCACAGATTTTGTTTTAGGTGTGATAAGGCACCATTGGGTATATGACCTTTGAAGCTTGACATAGCTTCAGGGTCCCTTTCATGTAAAAATTGCGTAGTGTTACTATCACATTCTTACTGTATAAGGTGAAATGCAGTTAATTAATTTCCAATATGCAGATGAAGAATCGAAATTATGCAGAATCCACCAGAAAAATCTGCCACTTGACCCTTGTAGAATTCGAGAATATGATTAACAATGATTACCGCGCAAAATATGGTAATGAATGGTACAATCAATTATTTTTTTGACTTTATACCTATGAAACCAGAGGCTCCACGTGTCTATAAAGTTTTTTTGCCCAAGATAACCCGAACATTTTACAATATGACATTTTCCTAAAACCCATAATTTTGTTCACCCCACACGATAACACTGCAAAAAAAGGTACAAAAACCCGGCAATTTAGATTAAAATCCAAACCGCATCTTAGGTTATTTACCGCACAAGATAAAATTACTCTCAGATTATAATCTTCGCCTTCCAAAACAATTGGGGGAAGAGCGGAAGTAGGCATAATTTTGCATATTAATTCGGTACGTTACGCTCAAAAGATCTCCACAACGATATGTAAATAGATATTTACATGATAATTACGCAACACTGGCGGTGTGTTCCATTTGATACGCAGAATTTGAATTCCTCTGCGGTTTTGAAACGCTTAGCAACGTAAGGAGAGGTATTATTAGACTAATGGTAATCATGTAATAACCGTATAATGATCCCCGTAGTGGAGGAGTTGCTAATGAAGCTTAAGTCAAGGCGATTAATCAGATGATACGTCCTTCAAAAGCCACATCACTCGTGTGCGAATACAAATAATGGTAAAAGCTGAGTGGGTTGATAAGATCTACCGATTTAAAGATAAGTGGTCACGAATTGAATATCAGGAAGTTAGAACACCTAGGCGATTTTAATGACTACACTTACTTACATTATAGATTAGATATAACCAATAGAATAAGTATCCTATTTTCTGGTCGGTAAATCATTAAGCCCCATGGTATGCTTTTCGATTAAAGTAAACTATTATCTCCAATCTTTTTATTGTAAGATTTCATTGTTCAGCTACGGAGCTTTTAAGCGAGAGCGAATTACAGGAGAAAATCGTTTTTGATAAAAGTCTAAATGGTTCTTATTTCAATTGTAGCCCTTTACGAGACCTCACACCATATGATTCAGTAATAAAAGGTGGTTTCACATGTAACGTGGCACATTAAATGACGATTTCTAACGGTAATGTTTAAGCTTTAGTTTGAGTACTTTTTACTCTCGATTACGGTGATAAAAATAAAATGTGGGGGCTAGATGAAAGCTATATGAATGTCCCAAATTTTGTAAATTATTATGTAAGATTCAAAAGCACTCCTAGAGGTGATCTTAGAATCTTTAAGGACCCCAACGTAACCTACTTAACACATATTGCAAAACAAACAACACTCTCGGTGCATTAACTCTGATCAGCGTCGGAATAAGCATAGGGGTTAATGAACTTAACTGCCACCTAGAAGTTCCGACGAAGATCTAAACTAATAAGAACTGTTATAGGCCGAAAAGAATCCTAAAAAGAATGATGCGAGGTGCAATAAATAAATAAAATAAACATTTTCACAGACGGTCAGGTAGCACTAAATGTTGTAAAAAATCTAAGATAGTTAGGACACAAAGCGTGTCGGTTGTTTACGGTGGGTGTTAAGCCACCAAGTGATCAAAGGAAATGAAAAGTCAAGGAGCTGGTTAAGGAAGGAGTGAATATTATCTTCAT
Source organism: Oryctes borbonicus (assembly GCA_902654985.2). Classification (NCBI taxonomy): domain Eukaryota; kingdom Metazoa; phylum Arthropoda; class Insecta; order Coleoptera; family Scarabaeidae; genus Oryctes; species Oryctes borbonicus. Next base: position 2,832,627 of record LR736877.1, read on the forward strand.
TTGTTCCAAACTTTTACTGTGGTCCACAAAAGATCTACCTAGAACAGGAAATGGCAGGAAAATCAAAGATCCCCATAATAGAAAAGTATACATATCCAAAGTGATGTTATTTTTTATAACAAAGCGAATTTCAAAATATACAAAGGCTTGTTGACAGATCATGTAGCCCTGAAGTATCGCCTACATAAACTAGGAAAAGTTGACGGTTAAGTCTATCGCCCATACCAAGAAAATCTAGCAACGGCAGAACACAAAGAATAAATTCAGTAAATCGTGTTTGTTGACTTCGTTTTATTAAAGCAACAAAAAAAATATTGTATTAACTAATAAATTTGTCACAACAATGAACCACGTTTATTAAATTGATCTATCAACAGCTAATTTTTAAATTTAGAAATTGACTTTAGAAGAAAATTGGATTTATGTTTACTTTTCGGTGCCCAGATCCGAGTGATCTGATGAATTTATTTAATAGAAGACCCAAACGTTATTATTACTGTAAACTTGAACTGTTTATGAAGAAGATCCCTTTAAGAGATTTAATTTTAGGTGCTTTCTCGAAGAAGTTCGTTGTTGAAAAGGGATTTATTTATTTCTCGATTATTTTTTAAAATTCCATGTAGAGGTTGCTAAATCGAATAAGTTAAATGACATACAAATGATGTAATAACAAGTACATTGAGATTATGTTGGTCGTTATAACGATGATACTAATTTTGATTATTACATACGAACAACAGTACGCTTGTTTGTATTTAAAATTATTGAAATTTTCATTTTAAGAAATATAATTTTGATTTGCGTTAATAATTTCTCGCAGTTTAATCGAATTTTCTCTATTTTACGCAATGTGTACGACTGAAAGATGAAAACCAAAACTGGAGGAAATTGGAGGGAAAAAATCACCAACACTGCGTCTCCTCGCAATTAAAAAGTATTGAAGTAGTATATAAAAGCGTTAACATCATGGTAAATGCCAGTAAATGCAACGTAACTTTTGCCACTCCAAAATAATATTTTATTTTGAAAAGCATTTAGATTGATTTCTGTTTTTATTGCTATTAATTTCTGTTCACCTTCAATTAGTTTTTTTGGTCTACCTGTTCATATCTTATATATCCATAATTCATTTGTTGAATATCATTTCGTAAATAACCTTTCTAGATTTTTTTACCCTCGATAGGTATAACAGTGCGAATAAAAATGTAATGATATGTTCTAAATGTACAAACAATCACATTTAATGATAATTGAAGCTCCCTCTATTTATTTACAATTATTTTTACAATTATGTGACAGAAAATTACTTATAGAATAGGTGTGTTATTATGTTTGTTGTCTAGATGGCTTCTTAAAATCCTGTTTACATTCAAACTTTCCCATTTCTCTCGTATTTCATTGCTTTTTTATTAGTTGAATAATAGATTGTAATATTGTTCGTTGGTTTCAAAAACATTTTCAGATTGTTTTCCGATAAATTAATCTACTGTTAAACCCTGTTTATTTCTAAGTCCACTCGCTTATCCGTTGTTCCATTGATGCCTATCTAACGACTTGGTAGGTTGAATAGCTAACATAACGACGATCGCTTTTGTCGTGATCGATTGACATTGTGAATTTAGACTGCCGGATTCCAAATTGGAAATAATTGAATAAAAATTTAAAAACATAAATTATCCATATACTTGGTCAAAATTAACACGAATTCTGTTAAGTTCCGTTAAACCTTAATATTTTCTACATATTAAAATTAAATAATGAAAATTTAATGAATTTAAAGTGCACGTACTTCAAGACAATGACCACAGCGCGTCCTTTTTAAATATACACGGACGCATTCAAAGTCACTTAAAGAAATAATTTTAATTTAAGCCGAACTAGCACTTAATAAATGCAATACTTTTGGTGTTCTATTACAACATCTGCCGTCTTCCTTCCACTCCGATGAGCCCACATACATATAGTTCAAGATTTCGGCTTTAGGGCCCTTCATACGTACATGCTGTACATACAATATGTACGTATGTGTATGTAGACATATCCGTGTATACAGATAGTGTACTCCACGTACTTAGACATGTACCATTATATCCCAATAATGCCTATTTGGGAATGGCTGCGGTTTGGGTTACAATAATCAGCGAATTCCTGAAGCTAAACCCTTCAATGCGTCCGATTATGATTGATATAAGGTAACAAGCGCTGTCTTATTACATATATTCATTTGATGATATCTTCCCTACAAACATACAAATATATAAGAAAAAGGAGATATAGTATCGCTAACAGGGAAGGTTGTTACGATAAAATACAAGAGGAGAAAAATACATTACAATCATTACAATACTAATTAGAATTGTACAGTTGACGATAAATAAATCTTTTGATTCAGGAAAGGTCTCGAAAATAAGTCACAATTCGAGAACATTGTTTCGAACGTTTGATGCCAGAATAGAGGAAACTGGTTTAGTATCAGTGTTGCCAGGTTTGGTGATTTTTCACTAATTCTAATTATTTTTGAACTAATCATTTAATTAAAACTTTTATCGACATACCGCAAATATTAATATCAGAGCCATATGTAGGTAGTAAATTCAACTACAGATTCAAATTACATTGATGTATGCAATTAAAGTCTCTGTAACATTATCAAATAGATTGATCAAACTGTTTTACCGACATCTTGAGTAAGTAGCCAAACTATGATGATGGCATTACTCAATTCCGACAAAGCCGACAACTAATTGATGGAAATGGAAACGTCTCTAAGAATTAGAAAATTTGATCAAAAATGGTTTGATCAATATCGCTTGTCGAATTCATTAATAGTACAATTTATACGTTATGAAGATTTAGTATTGTACTGTCCTTGTTAAGTACGAGGGATGTTTCCAAAGTTCTGGGAATTTAGCAGTAATTTTTTTTATTTTGTCAATTTTCACCAAGATTACAATGTAGTTTTTCTACATAATCTCTATTTAGCTGAATATATTGCACGCGCCTTAAGAGGAGACCCTTCTTCCTGTTTACGCCATTCTTTGGATTGACTTTTGTAAGGAGGAATCCACGTTTCGTCAATGGGTCATTATCCGTTGCCTGAATTCGTCACCGTAACGGGCTAACAGCTCTTGAAGTTGACGACAAGTGTCAAACCTATTGAGTTTCTGTTCCAGTCCCAACAGTCTTAGCACCCAGCGGGCTGAAACCATGCTTACTCCCAAACAATCATTTAAGATGTCATGAAGTTGTCGTGTACCTATTTCCTCCATTCGCCTGTCCTCTTTCAGTAGGTCCTCCACGGCAGTAATGTTTTTTTCGTTTTTTTCGGGCGACCACTGCGTGGATCTTCTTCTAATGATGTTCCGCCAGTTTTAAAACGATCGATCCACAATTTCTAGATTCTGCAGACTTACCAAACACTCCTTGCAGACGTTGAAAAATTTTCATACCCTCTTTCCATAAAAAGAAAATTATTGCTTTTTGAGATTTAACCCCGTCTTCTGTGATTACAAAAACAGTGCTACGAAAACGCGTCTGTATCAATCGAACACCTGACTCAGATTGAACTATATTGCACTGGATAGCTGCACAAACATGTCAAAAATTGTCTATCACCAATAGCATTATATAGGTTCTGTTTGATTTAATTAGAGCACAATATCCAGAACTTTGGAAATATCCCTCGTATTTACTGTTATTGTCGCAAATAAAAAAATTATATATCAAATTTTTCATATCTCCAACGTCTGTGATCTAGTGAAAATGTAACTAATCTAGTGATTCCTCACGGGCCGATGCCCGTGTACAGCCCGAAACACTGACCTTGTTGGCCGATAAAGTGGCCTTGGTCTTTTCTGGAGCCGATTGATCACGGAAAGCCCACCGTTTGGACTTTTCTTTGGTCTTTGGCGTGCTGTGATGAATCCATGTTTCGATGACGGTTATGAACCGACGCTAAAAATTATTCTTTGGAAATTGGAAACAGTTATTTTATAAAATGTATTTGTAGATCTGTATTATTTATCAAACGACCATTCAAACTGCAAATCTAACCGCGTAAATGTCAAAATATTACTATTTATGTAAATCAAGCGAGAAATCCAATAGCAAAGATTCAAAATCTCCATAAACTAATAAGCACATGAAACGAATTAATTCGCCGTCGACAACAAACGATGATGTTCAACGGAAAAGCAATTTCCAGGGTTCGTACCATCGTATTTATACGAAAAGTTCCAATTTTGCTTGCTCTTCAACAGCGGCAATACGGTTTTCTCAAAGAACAAATATCCACAGCGTTCGAAATCCAACGCCATTTCGATATGATAGTATTATGCGCATATACTTATGCATATGATGACTAATATGACCCGAATGATGCGGCCGTTGTTCAAGCGACAAATCTCGACGAAACCATGAATAATTTAGCATAAATATGCGACCCATTGTATGTGAATGAATTGGGAAGTTTTCGAAAGTGTATCGTGTCTATTCGAACCGGTTCTAATTTGCGATTCATTGTCCGAAATGTCGTAGGTTGTAAAAATAATAAAAATATAACATCAAATCTATATTGTGTATTGTGGATTTCTAAATGAAGATCGAATTCCTTGAATATCAGTCCAATAGAACAATAGATTGTTTTTAATAACAATCGGTTTATAACTTCTTGTTGCTTAAAATTTAATAAATCCTATCATATAAGCGAAGGAGCGCTAAGATCACTGAGATTGCGGTGTATAAAAATGAGGATAATAAAATTTCTATTTTCTATTCTCTGATGGTAAAAACAAAATTGTTGTAAAATCAACTGCAATAAAAATTAGAAAGGAGAAGCAAGATAATGTTCTTCCTGCATTCGCAACAAACTTAGAAACGACTAAGTCATAAAAGTACTCGTAAATCTACGGCGTCTTCGAGTTCATTACATAACACGCCCGGCGAAATTAAATCTCTCGCTAGAAATAGTATCATTACCAACAGTAAAACAATTAATGACCCTCCGAGTACACAGGAATATGTGTCCTAATTTAATTTATTAAAGCACTAATTTCTTTAAATTAACCTTGTCGTTAGGCGGTACGTGATTCTCGGCTATCAACGGTATAGTATCCCATTACGGACCGGGCTAGCGTTGCGGAACGCCGAATAGCTGAGCGGAATTCATCAAGAGCGACGCGACAACCATACGAGCGATGCCCGAAGCTAACGCGCGGAAACATCAACCAGAGCGACCACATATGTGTACCTAAATCAAGAGCTACAATTAGAGGATGCGCTTTGTTCGTTACGGATAGAGTGTATAGGGAAGAAGCACGTCTTTCGCGACTGAGGTGTGCATTATACAGAGTGAGTCGGCAGGAACGGATCAAACTCCAGGAGTGTGTTGTACTTGTTTTTAAGTTAAAAAATTTTAAATAGCGTTCTTATAAATGGTTCAAATTTCGTTTATTTTCGAATTAGTACAGTTTTATTAATTTTTTTAGCAGAAACAACTGAAAGTTTTACTTTATAGTTATTAGTTCTGCCTCTCAAAGGTATCCTTTTATAATTGAAACCTTCTGTCACGTTAAAATTTTAGCTACTTTTGTTTTTATATTTGCAGAATTTAAAAATTTGGCAAAATTATGATTAAGCAGTACTTACTAAACCGTATACGTGAATCCTGCAGGATATTGTAACTGTCCTTAGACCACTACATAATAAAGCAGCTAGAAAGGAATGAAGAAAATGCTCTCGACAAAACGTGTTAATTTAATTAACTGATTGGTGTGAAATTAGTGGACAACTTTGAGGTTTGTTGGGCACATTTTTCTAATCATTCTTTTCAAACAATGATAAAAAAAATGATCTAACACCTACATATCTACTAAAGTAGTACCTCTGACAAAAACTAAAATGAAGGGAACTATTCGCCGCACTTTAGACTGCTTATAAACTTGTCATATTCGAATTAATCCTCACTTATGAGCGATAGTGTATCTATTACAACGTTCCCCTGCAAACCGCCGCATTGCTTCACGCGTAATCCGATCCGAGAAACGCTCCCTCCCGTATAACGATGCCTGGCATCGCGATGTGCGACGTCGTGACGATGCTATTCCGTCCGGGATTTCGTTAACGATACGCGAGACGCATTTGCAAGTATGTAGTTGCGGTTTAGAAAGGGAATATGTCGGTTTAATAGGAAGTGTACAGACCGAAATTATCTTCCCGGCGATGCCGATGTGGTAATTCAATTTAGTGTAGCGTCGCGTTTGGATTAACATATTTAATTGCTTTAATGCGCAGGGGTATAAACACCTTCGTTTATCAATTGATTCGTCTGATTTATTTTTATTATGTTTAAGCAAAAAGGCTCTTCAGACTTTAGAAGATGTGACCAAAGCAGAAACATTTTATAAATATTTGAATACAAAGTCTCAGTTGGTTCGTGAAGATACACGATTATAAAATACAGTTGTGCCTCAAAAAGAAATTATATTTATGTTTATGATGAGACAGCAGGAACTAAAGGAAACTTTAATAATTTCGTTAGACCGGAAGTAAGGCATATCTATTTGTTTTCGGACAATTGCAATTCCCAAAACAAAAATTACGATTTACCAAAAACACATCGATTTCCTGAACCGGGCCACAGCTTGTTGCCTTGATTTTGGCCATGAAAGCCGACGTTATTATTTCACCCGCAATAAGTTGAATGTCTCTTTTTATTAGCATTTTATGTCCAGATTATGTTCTGTTTCATGTGTACACCCGTTTGATAATATATAATGGACAAGAAGCAGGCTTCTCCATTATTAATATCATGATTATTCTTTGATAAATGTTCAAAAGCAAATTTTACCTGGTCTGGGGTTTGGGTTTCGCTATTTGCAGCCCGAAGTCGGCATGAAAATCCAAATTTATAGGAGTCCCATTATGTTATTAGATTAAAAAAAAATAATGGCACAACACACTCAAGCAAGATTAAGTGCTGCATCGCATATAATTCGTCACCTTTTTTTTTGTTTCTGCTTTCATCTGCCATTAATTTCTCACCGAGTTTCACAGCACGATTCGCCCCAACATCATCCACATCACAAGACGCCAAAATATCACAAGGTTCGCATCGTTTCAACGCTATTATTTTCCTCACTGCGAGTCGCTTCTAATTTCCCCCTTTTCATTTTTTACCATCTGTTCCTTTTCTTCCTTCCTGTCTCCCACCGCCTCATCCTCCACTCTTTTACTAACACTCCTCATACGAGACCTGAATCTGAAATTCATCCGGTTCCCTATTAAACGCTGTATCCAGTCCGGAAATACGCGACTCGAATATAGAGCATCTGTAATTCACCCGGAAAAAGAAGCAGAGAAAAAACAGTTATTTGTTTGATTTCCAGCGCGTAGGTTCTGAGGATCGATTATCTCGAACCCGGTTTGACTCATTCGCATTTCATGATGATCGGTGTAAATTGAACTTGCCCGACTGATATTGACACTTGTACGCTTAGCCCGATGCCAATAAATAGAACGGTCGGTTCGCAAAAACATCGAAATGAGTCGGGCGAAAGCCGTAAAGTCGTTTCAATAAGTCATTTCGTCGTCACGGCGTTGAACGCTTGATGCCATGAGTAAATTTTGATGGCCGTCGCTATAATAAAGCGTCAGCGGAAATTTACGCTTAATGCTGGAAAATTCTCAAATACGACGAAAGGTATCCCGCAGGGTTATGAACGTTTTCATAAAGCGTTTGAATAAATAAACTTCACACACGATCGTACAGTTGGAATTAATTGTTGGAGCGCTGTTTCGTGCGTTCATATCCGTGTTCGTTGTACGAACCCCTTTTACTTTCCTTTACTTCTGTGGATTCCAAAGATTCTTTGTTCACAAAATGGAAACAATCCATTTTCAATTTTTCCGAACATTTGTAACACCTTAAGAAAGCCGCACTCGAACCAAGAGATAAGTGTCACCTGCTATAGCAGAAAACACTCTCAGAGAGAATAATAAGAATAAGAATAAGAAATAATAATAAGAATACCAGAAGCCCATTCAGCTCTTTACGCTGTAGACTTAGGCGTAAGCCTATGAACTCCTTAATTACATGAATGCAGAAGGATCCTCTGCAGTGGAACTTTGTTTTACAAGTTCACCGTCGTACCGTCCCTCGGAGGTCCTGATTTGGCTGATTTCAAAGTATAACTTGATCATGCATCAGAACCACTCGGCTTCTAGGAACAGGATGAAGTGTATTATCGGCGCGTTTTTCAGTTTAATTACAAAAGTTCTGCAAAGAAAGATGTCTTTAGCACTCATGATCAATGGTAAATAAAATATAATCCAAGTGAGCAATCCTTGTAGAGTCTACTGTCCTTCGTCACAAGTCCAGGTGGTTCAATCATGTTAAATTTAATTTGATTTCCTGTAAGTTTTATTATTTTATTTCGTTTCACTGGTAGTTTATAATTTCTTTATTTCGTTTCGTCTCGTCTTGGAAATATAACATCTTGTTAAATAAATTTCTTCATCTTAAAAAAAAAGAAAACTACACCAGTCCAGATACTTAAGAAACTCACGCAACGGAAGGAAATTACCATATCATTATCCTCGAAGTTAAATTTTTAGAAACCCAGGCTTCGAGGAAGTTTACATTTAAATTTACTTCTGATTACTTTTCGTGACATCAAATTACGGACGATCCTCCGGGACCATCGCCTAGTACATTTGAGAAGCAGTTGTAAAATATTTATACAAAAGACTGTTTGTGTAAAACTCGAGCATATGAAAAATTAGTCATTCTGCAGTGTATTTGCGTTTCTTCGTCTGAAGTTACTACGAGTTACGAAAAAGTTATTTCATCTTGAAATGCCGTACATTCCTTCTCGCTCTCTTATTTATAATATTCAGCTTGGAAGTACCCTCGGCTTGACTAAGTGGGAAAATATTAGAGAAAGTTAGGTAGGAGAAGTAAGTAACCCAATTTAGAGCAAACCAGTTTTCGTATACATGAGTTAAAATGAATAAGTAATAGCTGTATACGAAAAAATTTTGCTGCTTGGTCTTTAGGGTAACTTGAATTTTTGGCAAAATATTATTTTCTCAGATGAAGCTCGTTTTTGGTTGAGTGGATACGTTAACGAGCATCCTTCGTGGCACGAAAACAACCCACAGAAGATTCACGAAAAGGTTTTGCATCCGAAAAAGGCCACTGTATGGTATGGCTTGTAGCATGGTAGAATTATCGGACCATGTTTTATCCAAAACGAAGTAAGAGTTACAGTGACTGGTGAATGGTACCGATTGTTTTGTTGCTTTTAGATGAAATTGATTTAGAAATCGTATGGTTCCAACAAGGATCCAACAAGAAGTACAGCTGTTGCTTGACCTCTGAGAAATTATGATTTAGCTGCTTTACGTTACTTTTTGTGGGTTTATTTGTGATTTATGCAAATTTTGGAATTCATACTAATATATTTAAACATTTAATCTGCCCTACCTTTCTTCAAATTTTCTATTATGATCCTTACAAAATGCTTTACCTACATTGGTGTTTTACCTACATTAGCTCTACAGCAATACGTATATTTTTGACGAATATTTAATTTGACATGTTGCATGTGGCATCAATTATCGACTACTGGTATTGCGCATTACTCTGTCAAACGTGAAATTGACAAACTATCAGAAATTCCTATTACTTCCCATATGGATCTGTTCGTTCTGAGATTTTAAATTCTCACTGGTTAATGTTAAAGACGACGTTGGATACACTAGCTAGCAGACACGGAAATGCAATATACGGCACCACAAAGATTGATGAATATTCACCGATGTCGGTGACGTATAATTTCGCAAACCACGATGATTCACAAAACCACATGGTATGCATTAATTCCCGGTTTACTGAGAGCATTAGCGTATGTAATTGCATATTCTGAATATCTGTCACGTTGTGATATACCGAGATCTGTATGTGTGAGGTGATATTTAGTATTTACCGAATATGACAGACATACTTGTACTTACTAATGTACTCGTCACATAAATTAATATGATGAAAACAGTTAGTTAAACTTGTTATGAATAACCAAATTTGCGCTAGTGAGCAATAGGAATCTAGACAAGTAATACGAAGAAAAAGTGACGCCTACGAAACACTTCCGATTGAACCGGAGGTGGTTATCAAAGTTCTTATTTTAAAGGGAGCTTAAAGAAAAAATCGTTAATATCTTGAAAACCACTCAAAATAGGTACACTGCCGTTCAGAGAAGTTCGGTCGGTTGGTAAAAAACATGAAAAGGTTACAGAAACAAACGAAACTAAAAACAAAATGCAATTTTATTGTATGTACAGGTAAAAAAGACAAAAATAAATAAATAAAAAGTTATTCTGGCCTAATATAACATACTGAACATTCTATTTTTTTTTCATCGAAAAAACCTACTTTGCTGTTAACCACCGCTCGAACTATTCTAGGCATCCTTTCGATAAGTTTTGTTAAAACGAATTGTGGAATATTAATCCATTCATGTTGCAGAATATTTCGTAAATGTTCTTGTGTAGTTGGGCATATTTTTCGGATGCTCCTGTCCAGTTTATCCCACAACCCCTATAGGGTACAAATCTGGGCTTTGTGGGAGCCATGTCATTACTTTTAGGGTGTGCTGTTCTTCTTGCTCCTTTAGATAATTCTTACACACTAATGCAGTGTGTTTTGGGTCGTTGTCATGCATGAATGTAAAGTTACGGCCTATTATACGCAATCCTGATGGCACTGCATGATTCTGGAGTATTGCAAAAAAATTTTCCTTCCTCATTACACCGTCCACTCTGCATAAATCTCCCGTCCCAGCAAAGGAGAAACATCCCCACACTAACACAGAACTACGCCCTTGCTTCACTGTTGGCACAATGCAGTTCGGGATCACTTTTCGGTTTTAGATCTTCGGACATAAACTCGTCGATTTTGCCCAAAAACCTCAAACTTTGACTCGTCACTCCAAAGCACGTGTTTCCAATCATCTAATGACCAATCTAGACGAGAACGGGCCCACTGTAGCTGTTTTACTCTGTTGCCCCGGCGTAATAAAGGTTTTCGAATGGCAATGCGCCCATGAAGTCGACGTTTTACCGTACTCGCCGAAACTTGTTCTTCACGGCCGCGATTGACTTCTATATAGCTATTTGTGGCGCTATTAATTTTCTATTGCGTTTGTTTAATAATACAATTCTCAAATCTTCAGCTTTTGTTGTTTTCCTAGATGCTCCAGGACGAACATGATTTTCTATAGTTCCAGTTGTCCGATATCGCTTTATGATGCGATTTACTGTTGAACTTCTCATATTTATTTTTTCAGCAATTTGTCGCCCCGAATATCCTTCTTCAAACAGCGTAATAATGCGTGAACGTTTTTCTACACTGGTATCCTTGCCACGTGCCATTTTGAAGTAAATTTTCTTAAAACTTTCGCGCGAAAACGACAGATGCACACCAACACACGTTTAACAGTAAAATGAAGCAAATTTATATCTTTACGCCTGTGATAAATAAACAAGAATGATACTGCGGTATATTTCCTAAATGTATTGTTCGTTAATAATCCCCAAACGACCCATTTCAAAAGATCGGTACTTCCGAGAAATTCTTGGAATGATAATAAAAGGGACTTTATTGTGGTTGTCGCAATATTTCTGCTTTACATAATAATTTATGGCTTTAATCCCTTAGAAAAGAGTGTATGCTTAATATTTTTCTAATTTTATGTATTAATAATTGTATACGGTGTAATAGATTTTTAGTGTATGACCGAACTTCACTGAACGGCAGTGTACATCAAACCTTAAAATGAATCGATGTGAAATTTCCTTTTCAGTCGAATAGTACAGTTAAAGATCCATTTGAAAAAAGCAGCTTTTTCGATAAATGCTTCAATAAATGAAAACATTACGAAAAATATTAATCGAAAACCTGATTTTGAGTTGGAGAACTTCGATAATTATTATCGAAGTTTGAAAACGTTTTCGGAAAGCTATAAGCAGATTTGCCTTACAATGCAAATCCTCCTTCAGTCTTGCAGTGTATTACCTGACGCCAATTACCCACAGAAACACCAATTCTCATACTCGACCCATTATAACTGCCCATTCCGCGGAATTTATCATTGCTCAGGGTGTTTTTCGGAAAGTTTTAGGCGAGAAGTAATCCCGTATTAATAAGAGCGGGCCGGTGCAATTTAGAAGTTAAATTAAGCGACTGCATGTGTAGCCAAATCACACAGGATCCCAAAACCGCGCAAACACACGTGCCGGGCGTAATAAAACTGAAGTAACCTATTTCAAACTGCAATATACATAAATATTTCAGGTTTACGGTCAGATTAAGCGCCGGCCAGTTAGCTAAACCATCCGCCCTGCATCCTCTCGCATAAAGAGCGCGAAACAGCGCCGCAGTATCCGCAATTATAATTTGTAATTAAGCTTCATCTCTATCAGTACGAGAATATTGGCTAAATAAAATGGGCAACACGCAAATATTTCATAATCAGCCTCGCGATAGCGGTTTAAATGTTGTATTTATACGATGGAAGTTTTTCGCGGTGGTATTTTAAGGCTGGCCACGAAACATTATATATCTATATTACTACTGGGAAGAAATTTTTGTGCTAATTATGAGCCTCTCATTTTTAAAAGGTCAGTTCAAGTTTTGAGGAATTAAAGCAAATTATCGACTTGTATGACAAAACAAAAAAAGTATATATATGTACACGCAGAACAATATGTACACTACCGTTCAGAGAAGTTCGGTCGTTTGGTAAAAAACATGAAAAGGTTACAGAAACAAACGAAATTAAAAACAAAATGCAATTTTATTGTATGTATAGGTAAAAAAGACAAAAATAAACAAATAAAAAGTTATTCTGGCCTAATGTAACATACTGAACATTATTTTTTTTTTTCATCGAAAAAACCTCCTTTGCTGTTAATCACCGCTCGAACTATTCTAGGCATTCTTTCGATAAGTTTTGTTAAAATGGATTGTAGAATATTAATCCATTCATGTAGCAGAATATTCTGTAAATGTTCTTGTGAAGTTGGGCATATTTTTCGGATCCTCCTGTCCAGTTCATCCCACAACAACTCTATAGGGTTCAAATCTGGGCTTTGTGGGGGCCATGTCATTACTTTCAGGGTGTGCTGTTCTTCTTGCTCCTTTAGATAGTTCTTACATACTAACGCAGTGTGTTGTGGGTCATTGTCATGCATGAATGTAAAGTTACGGAATATTATACGCAATCCTGATGGCACTGCATGATTCTGGAGTATTGCAATATAATTTTCCTTCCTCTTACACCCTGCACTCTGCATAAATCTCCCGTCCCAGCAAAGGAGAAACATCCCCACACTAACACAGAACTACGCCCTTGCTTCACTGAAGGCACAATGCAGTTCGGGATCACTTTTCGGTTTCAGATCTTCGGACATAAACTCGTCGATTTTGCCCAAAAACCTCAAACTTTGACTCACCACTCCAAAGCACGTGTTTCCAATCATTTAACGACCAATTTAGATGAGAACGGGCCCACTGTAGCCGTTTTGCTCTGTTGCCCCAACGTAATAAGGGTTTTCGAATGGCAATGCGTCCATGAAGGTCCGCTTGTTGAAGTCGACATTTTACCGTACTCGCCGAAACTTGTTCTTCACGGCCGCGATTGACTTCGGCTGCTATTTGTGGCGCTGTTAATTTTCTATTGCGTTTGCTTAACAATACAATTCTCAAATCTTCAGCTCTTGTTGTTTTCCTAGATGCTCCGGGACCAACACGATTTTGTGTAGTTCCAGTTGTTTGATATCGCTTTATGATGTCATTTACTGTTGAACTTCTCATATTTATTTTTTCAGCAATTTGTCGCCCTGAATATCCTTCTTCAAACAGCGTAATAATGCGTGAACGTTTTTCTACACTGGTAGGCTTGCCAAGTGCCATTTTGAAGCATATTTTCTTAAAACTTTCGCGCAAAAACGACAGATGCACACGAACACATGTTTAACAGTAAAATGAAGCAAATTTATATCTTTACGCCTGTGATAAATAAACAAGAGCAATGCTGCGGTATATTTCCTAAATGTATTGTTCGTTAATAATCTCCAAACGACCCGTTTCAAAAGATCGGTACTTCCGAGATATTCTTGGAATGATAATAAAAGAGACTTTATTGTGGTTGTCGCAATATTTCTACTTTACATAATAATTTATGGCTTTAATCCCTTAGAAAAGAGTGTATGCTTAATATTTTTCTAATTTTATGTATTAATAATTGTATACAGTATGATATAATAGATTTTTATTGTATGACCGAACTTCACTGAACGGCAGTGTACCTACTACACATCAACAATAAACCAATATAATATCGATTTTAAACCTATGTTTCACAGATTTCAACAGATTGTGACATAGTATTGTCCACAATCATCTACATTGAGGTATATCTGCTTATAATATAAACAACTGCTGTGCGTTAGAAGATCTGAAAATAAGAAAAAAGGTCTGTGTAAACAAGGCTCCAAATTTTAATACATCGAAAATTATAAACAATGATAGTAACAAGTAACCTAAACGTAATTTGGACTCAGTTTCTATCGAACTTTTTCATCTGCACTTAAAGTTATTACCTTATCCTCATCTGATCGGAATGCCCGTGGCATAACATACCATCAAGCCGAGAAAACCTACTCATTTGCTACCGTATGACAAACCCGAAAATTCCTAAACCATCCCAAAATTCTAGAGTTACGACACAAATTACCATAAACCCTTCCAGCTGACCCTTATCTTCTGATAAGGTTACTGTACTGCTCAAAGGCCCTAATTTTGCTCCTAGGTCTAAACTTATTCTTACTTTCTGAAACCGCTCCTCCCATTCGCTTTGAAACATTGAAAGTTGTCGCACGTGCCAAAGCTCCGAAATCAAACCTTCTTAAGTTAGAATCTCTGGCCTTAAGAAACTTGAAATCCGGCTATAAAATTGCTGTACTATGAGCTGATAAGGGAAATGCTAAAGAGGTTCTAGACAGCCAAGAGTATAAGCAAACAGTTGCACCTATCAATTTCTTAAACGTGACCCTACTTTCTGAATTAAGTGTTCCATGATTAATTCCATTAAAACATCTATCCCTACCGATACCCAGAAGTCGCTCCTCCTCAGTGATTCTTCGACCTCCCTAAAATTTACAAACTCAATATCCCCTTACGTCCTACTATTAAAACTTATCCATAGTCCTACCTATAAATTATCGAAATACCTTTCTAACCTTCTTAAACCTTACGCTGGAGACAACGACCTTTTCATTCAAAATTCTCAACATTTCATCAAACGACTCCAAGAGTTGACGATAGATCCTGGTGATCGGAACCTGCCAGCAGCTTCTAAAGTCTTACTCCGTAAATATTCCTCGCTATTTATTTATGCGTAATTTTTCATGAACCTCCAACATGTAAAATCGATGAGATTCAGATCGAAACGACAAAATGATCGGACACTATATGGGTAATGTTTAAACCGAAGGCTGAGGATGTACACGTCCGTTCTCAATAAAATTTGACGCTAAAGATTTTGACGTGTTTCGCGTAATTATTTGATGCGAAAGTACAACGTAACTAATAGCTTAGGATATATCTGAAAGGTTTCAAGTCTCAACATGAAGATGGTTGTAGCAAATATTTTAGAAAATAAATTACGTACGCGTTGGGATGTACTTTTGCATGGCTCATTTGTTGTCAGGGCTATAAATAAGTTAGTTCGGGAACAATAGCACCACAGCGCCATGTATAGGCCAAAATATGATAATTCATAGATGCTGTTGAACTTCGCCTTTCATTGTGAGCGCAAGATATGTAATACAAAATTATGATAATTTCCCTTTCCCCAACAGTAAAATAAATATTTCCAAGACGGCCCTGCATTTAGCGGAATACCAACGCAGTGTTCGCTCTTCATTTCTCCCGTTGGTACATGCAGGTGCCCCTACTCTCGTAGAGAAGCAGCAGGATGTGAAAATTCCAAGAATATTCGGGTCGATTAACCAATGCTTCTGCGGTAGATGACGCGTCGGTGCCCGTACTTCGTTTCTGTACCCGTATAGTCGTATCGCAGATGCACATAATTGCCCGCGCTGCACAATTACTTCCATTATTCGTAACGCGGAAGATCCTCTCCGTCGCCGCGTGAGTTATGGTAATTGGGAATCGGTACATCGTGTCGATTTTAATTTGAGCGCGATTAATGCCTCCTCGGCGATCCGTTTTCCATATTTCCGGACGCAAATTGATGTTCTCCGCGGCAATTTGTGTCGGAGGAACAGTGGCTTCGTACCGTAGACGTCGGAATTAAAAGGATGGAAAAAGCTTAAGATCGGGAACAATTAGCGTACAAATGAATTAATTTCGCTTACGGGCTTTACCGTTCAATGTGTTAGAATTAGTTCCGGAAGTAGTATTTACGAAGCCAGACGGGATTTAATCGCTCTTACTGATTTACCAATTAAATTAGTTAATGTCATTAACTAATGTTGTTACGAGTAACCAAAATTTCGCTAGAAAGTAGATAAGCAATATGGAAGCAATACGAAAAAATACTCTTTTTTTGAGCACCGAAATTATGATTATGTAATGTTGGTAGCACAAATCATAATTCGAAAAATTGCTACACATTTATCGTTACGGTTTTCGTACGTCTATGTTCCATTTTTTCATGGAAATCAGATGCTATAAAACTTGGCATAAGGCCAAACCAAACAATACCTTTGACATCCGGTAATCCTTGCTAAACTACCATATTGGGTTTATTTTCTGCCGATATCCTGCAATTTGTTAACATCCTTATTTAATTCAAAATAATGCTGCTAATACAGGTTATACTCATCGTATTGGTGGAATCACTCATATTGCTTTTGCCGTGAGTGATTTCACCAATACCACGAGTAGCTATATTAGCAGTATTTCCTTGGTTGTTGTGCTTTATCTGTCTCAAAATTTTCTCTAATTATTCAGCGTTATTCCCTATTCTTACTAAGATCTACAAAGCGAAAGCGACACGAATTTACTTATCTTTTTCTTGAAATTCAGAACGCATTTTAATTTTGTACGGATACAGTTGAAATTGCCTTCTTAGCATTTATCACACTGTTAAATACTGTATTTCCATTCATTTCATTTTTGCAACTTTATTAACACTAGAAACATCATATACAGAATTTTCACGAACCTTCTGAAATCTCAAAAATAGATTATGACAATATAGAAACGATTCTACCTGATAACTGTGGAAAATCAGCATGACACAGAAGTCTTCATTTTTAATTTCAAAGTGTCCCTAAGCTGTTCTATTCACTTATAAGTGATCTTGAATTTATTGTGTTACTTATATTACACATTGTAATGCTTACAATTTTAGTTGGTTTTCTAGGAGCTCAGAATCTGAATAATTGAGTAATTATTTTATTTTTGGCTACTCGGCCAACTCCTGTGGCCATAGCGAGTACAGCCGTACTTCCTCTTAACTTATTTGCATGCTTCCTATTTAATTGACTAAAGGAGACATACTAATCTGTTGTACGGTTGACAATGGATAGTCACGAATTCTCAAAGCAACTGTTCCTAATCAGTTAATCTCCTATGTGGTGCGGAGCGTGTTGATGCTCTAATGTTTGCCATTAAAAATGAGGAAAAATTAATAGAGCGAATCTATTCATAATAAAAACAATATAACGCCTTTCCTACTTTTAAAAATAATACCAGGACTTATAGATGGTATATGAGACCAATTATACCTACCTTCTTAAATTGCAACAACGACTATAAGGAAATCAGGAAATAGTTTTAATAAGAGATGCAAGAAGATACTTTCCGATACATATTCCGCCGATTCTTTTTAAATATTCACTGCAAACTCTGGGAAGTTTGAGAAGCCATATAGAATCTAGGTCGGAGCTTAAAGTTGAAATAACATTAATCACTAACCTGATCAGTAACTTTTAAGTACGGATTCGCGTTAGTCTATAATTGTGAGAATAAATGGCAAACGAATTTGGTAAAGAGAAAAATATCGTAGCTTTTAGAAATTTCAGAAGTCAGCGCTAAAATTCTCTGAAGGAAGTTGCTCGATAATTCTATAAACTATCTTTCGGAACCAATATCTAATATGAGATTTTATTTTCATTAATTAAATTTAACTATACCGGAAAAACCAAGGAAAACCAATATAAATTTATTGGCGAAATATATGCCTTTATTTCATAAATTGAGTTAAAATATAAGCGCCGCTTTGCGCAACTGAATCCGTTGATACGATAATTCAGTCTGTTATAAAATAATCGAACACGTTTTGTAAAGTGATTCAGGTAATCGACGTGGAGAGCTTTTGTCCCCATCTGTGTAGAGGAAGAACGGATAACGAAGCGGTAAGTAAGCCCATATACATCGTTCGAGCTTGTTTCCTGACCAACCTTACGCTCTTCTAGCTTTGTTTCCACATTCTTTCTCCATTAGGATCTAATGAGTAGAACCAACTATAGGGACAACGCAGATACATACGTGATATACAAGGAGAAGCAACTTCATATTAGGTAACTAAGTTTAGAGAAGTAGTTTGGTTTATTGGTAGTAAATCCAACAATCGTTTTAATTACGGTATAGATATCATCATTTTGACGGTCATGTAGGGGTTGTCACAAAGTAAAGGACTTCCTGTTCTTATATAATTTTAAGAAATTTAAATAATTGGCGGCCATATCTAGTGATTTGTTCTCAAACTAACACTGACCTTAACGTAAATTTAAACGAGTTGAATTTAAAAAAAAGCAGATCTGCAAACAGAAATAAGTTTAGTACATTATTATGAATGTGATAGGAATTACACTGTTGGTTTACAAAGATTTTGTACGAGAACGGGTTTGAGAGCGAGCCCCTCTAAATGAAAGTCGTACCTTAGTTTCATTAGCAAATTTCAGAGAATAAGGTCTGTAGAGATTAGAATGTTCGAGTTCTAGAAGTTCTTTAGGAAAATCAATATCCGACTACAAATGACATGTACTGATTGTACAGTGATTCGACGGAGGCAGATTTGGTAATCGGCTACGATTTTTCTTTGCGAATAATGGCTCAGATTGAAATTGAACCTAAATGTTATTCCGTATTTTCTGGACAGGCGAGGCACATTTTTCTCATAACCCTTTCAACTCCAATTTCTTTTTAATTAGCATATTTTGCTGTGTTTTCGTAAGAAAATTAACCCACAAAGCGATCGATATAGTTTTTATAAGCAAAGACATCGTGTTTGTCCTTTTTCAGAAATGGACATTGGGACTATGGGGAGGTTTTTGTGGGTAATATCAACCATCATATGGTATGGGTTACATAGGTTAATTACACAGCTAAGGAGTACATTACACAACAACGTTTCGCCGTTACGCTTAGACATTTTGCAATGTGCTTTCTTTTGATCGAAATCAGGAAAATAATCTGTCGAACCGGATATCCAAAAGTGGGTGAATTTTTGCCTTCGTCGCTTTTCCATTGCCGCCTGAATTCACAAGGAGCTCGTCCACTTCTTTGTCTTGGATTACCTATACTGCTTAGGCAATATGCTACCTACATAAGAAATTCCAGTAAATTTTTCGGGAATATTCATTTCTTTACGGTCCATTTTGTATCATTCTCCCGTCAGTTGAAATAACTGCTCCGTTAGATCCTCGTCCTACTTTCCTGGTAGGACCTTTAAAAGATATGTCTGAGGAATTGGTGGCCGTGAGCAAATCGAATGTTAAATTGCGAACTACTACCGTAACTGGTCACTATTCATTAAACAAGCATCTACAAAACATGAGACTCGCACCTGAACCAGTATGTAGAAGATGCGATGAGGAAGAGGAGACTCCTTTAGTCCTGTAAGCCACAGCGAACCATACAATCGCATAGGACACAGTGACTTAGGGGCATGAAAGAAGAAAATTCTGGACTTCTTAAAGACCACAGAACTCCTACGGGATTAAGAAATTATTCAGAGGGCACAATGGGTCACTTAACCGCAGTGCAATAAACCGCTAGGGATCATCCTGTTGTAATAATAATAATAATAATAATAATAATGTTTAATGCAGTCTGCAAGCTGTATTACAAGTGCACCTTGAAAGGCACTACCTATTCACCCATGCCTAAGCGCTGTTTTAATTTAACTCAAGGCATTCTTTTCTTGCAGCTTTAATATTCGGTCTTGCTTTTACGACTTTGTTCTTATTTTCTGAATGCATTTTCAAATTATTTACAAAATAAAAATGATTTCCAAATTGGAAGAAACTGTTTCAGTACGTAGCGCGGTGTTCAAAAATGCAATAGAACAGAAAAGAAAACGCTTTTTAGTGGCTATTTACGTGTTATTGTAATGGACATAAGATCCGAAAGGGTTAATGATAAGGAAGGTTTTCATGACAAGAAGATCGGTGTTTGGTGCAACTTTACAGCTAATTTCATCTTTTTTTTTCGAGAAAATAGAGAATATTTCACCAACGTCATAGAAATGAAATGGAATGTCAATGGAAACGCTGTTGGATACAGCGTTTCCATTTCAGTTAAAATGGAACAAAGACTCATGCATATGACATACAAGGACGTTACAGATAGATGGTTTCTTACTAAGTTAATTTATTTATCTTTATGACCCTCCTTACACCAGTAGCGAGTATATTCGTGCAACATTGATGTTGGTTCTTTCTGATTGAATGGCAACAGTACCGATTTGAATACTAAAGAAAACAAACCACAAGTTGTGAAATAGAAGCTATAATGTGTATTGTAATTAATTTGAAATACCAAGGATGCCAGCTAATTCCCATTTATTTGTGAGTAACATTTCCACTTGATTTATTATAAAACGCAACATAAATAATTAAGAATATTTTTGTGAATGAATTTAATAAAATAAATACGAGAGTCAGATATAGACTTTGCGCATTGTACTCGCTGTTAATTGTTGTGAATTCACGAAACAGAAAAAACAGGTTATAAAAGTTCGCAGCAACGTTCAGCAGCTTATTGAAATAACACCAATCCGTATTGTTTCAGGCCCATAATTTTTTATGCGAAATATGTACAATGTCAAATATTGATTTAAACTCATATTGATTTACGGGTTAAAATGATCAGGAGTTCATGTGGATAGTTACCCGTTCATAAACCGCTTTTATTACGCATTTACGGCAAGAGTACCTACATATTTTTATTACACATCGTAGCTTACGTTAGCTCGTAAAGTTGTCATTTACGCTTAATGTAGTAACAGTAGCGGAGTTTTTACAGCTCCGAAATGTGACAAACGCTAATAATGTAAAAGGCTAAACATTTTATTTGATTCTTACTATTAGCCACATTACCTTTACGTCATACAATAAAGCATTTATATATTTACGTATGTATTATCAAAAATGTACAAAATATGTAAAACTAGTCATACATAGTATGAATCTTCGGCTTAAATCTGGCGAACAGGTTGGCCACTCAGTGTTCCCTCGCCTCCCAATCCACCTATTGCGAAAAACGTTGTCCAGACATCGGTGTTCATTGATTTCATATGGATAGAGCGTAGTACAAGCAAATATAATTTAATTTTGAAACTAAGACGGAATCACATGTCCTACAGTATATGAAACTTTAATTATTATTCCAAACCAAATATCTTCTTTTGGGGGTGACGCTGATTGGCCACCGAGGTATTGCGATTTGGCCGTATTAGACTTTTTTTCTGGGGCTGTTCCACGGAAAGAGTTTCTACCTACCTCGGGTTACCCTTTATATAATGATATGTCCGATCTCTTCCTTATTGTGATACTTATCCTGTGTTGGTTGCGGTTCACATGATCGCGCAGACATTTTATTTTAACTTTTAATATTATCTTCGATTGTTGTTCATCGAAGCCTCAGTTTTCATGTTTGCTGTTCTTGACAGTTTGATTAAGGTTGTTACTTCCTTGCAACATGGATTTCGTTATGCAAACACGACCATCATCAATGTTATAATGTCGTTCTTTAGTTCATCGAAGAAAAGCGCCTTCCAGTTGGTATCTTTTACGATCCAAGTTTTTGAGATTTTGCCTGTTAAGAGTCCCTCGGAGCTCGATTCTGGCTTCAATCTCTTCTCTATATCTTGATGACATTGTTATCATTTTAAATGACTTCATTACAATTATATATGCAGACGATACTTCAGCTACAGTGATTCGGCACAAGTGATGTGGCTCGTGGCGCAGTGACTACACATAAAAATCTCGCCGCGAGAAGAAAACTTCCTACCTTAAATTACGGACAGCAGGAATGGACCTGCAGATTAAAGGGAACACGGACATTTGTCCGCCCTAGCAGGAGACGCAAGACCCTAGAGGTAATGACTTACTGCTTAAAATCTCCAACTTACTTGTCATGGTACTTTCCGCAGTCTTCAGCAAGAAAATAAATGTTTAGGTCTGATTCATTAATACTTTGCCGTGGGCTTAAATCAAACTACATATCAAATTCGTTCCTTGCGTAATGCTGTTGACCTAAATGTAATACATGCTATATGTTTCAGCCTATTTCAGACCAATTAACCTACGGAATTATCTTTTAGGGTAGTTCACCTCACTCCCTCAAATTTCTTTGATGCGGAAACGAGGTCTTCGATGCATGATGGCACTCTTTGCTGTATTAAACATTCTTCTATGTGCGTTCTTGTCACAGAGATGCCTCTACAGTGCTTAAAAATGCCCTTATTTTTTGGGAGTTAGGTTAGATAATAAACTGTCTCATTATATATTTTAATTTCTATATTATTGAGGAATTCCTTAATTTTGAGTAAGTAATTCCTGATCTTTGCTAACTCAAAACGCTTTGTTCCTCTTGTTTTGTTAGCGTTCTATTCCTTTCGTTCATTACAACATTTCCACATCTATAACTTAATTCACTTCAGCGTCTCCAGAAATTCCTCTTTCAGATTTGATTTAGTTAAAATTTTCTGATTTCAGCTATTCCTTAGGTACTTTCCTTACATAATTTGTTTAAGTCATTAATCTCTTAGGATAGTTAAGTTACTTCCTTAATTCTTTCACGTAGCTTGGCTTACTGTTTCCAACAGTAAATCGTCAATTAAGGTGACAGATGCAGAATACTCATAGTAAACTGCCAAGCATCTTTCTATCTGCATATTAGCAATAATCATAAGATTTTCCACAAATATAGCATTATCTAAGAGCTCACAAAATTACTATTGTAATAAATTCGTTATCTAGGGTGCGTACGACAGAATCTATCTTTTTTTTATTCCAGTCCATAAATTGAAGTTCATTTTGAGGGTGTCCGAGTTACATGCATCCATTACAGCGAATTAGATTTAACAGCAATATCGTCCGCTATCTCCTCCAAACCATACGACATCTGGGGGCAAGGTATGTACTTACAATTAACCAGTTTAACTACCTAACATCGAAACACACATAAATCTTCTTCGCAACGGCAAATAACATATCGTCGTTACAAAACAATAGAGCTATGTTCTCCTACGGCGAATGCCGGTCGTAAAACTAGAAGTTGAACACTTATTTGATGAGATTCGCCTTGTTTAATTGCGAAAATCCATTAATTTCTATTTATAAAATCGTACTAAACTAGCACCATCTACCCATTGCATCGCCGATGTATTTATTAACCGAACGTTGACGCAAATAAGCTCGGTAAAAATACTCTCGCATTGGTTTTATTGATGTTTCATGTAGACAGATGCTAGATCGGTCGTCGCTTATGAGCCAACGGAATGTTTGTGTCCATTTATTCCATGCATATTTCAATACAGATCGGATTGTTCCAATAAGCATAACAATTTTATAAGATCGTAGCGCGTTAAAAATTGACAGAATAACTCTGGTGAATAATAAAACTAACGTAATTCACATTAGCTGTGTAGAATACCATTTTGGCCCATTAGACCTTCTATTTCTATCAAAAATGGATGACAGTCTTTGTTTGTTTGACCTCAATGATGCAGTGACCTGATTTCTATATCAAAATTATTTCAGTAAATATTACATTTGATGTATATAGACTAGATTTATTTCAAGCAGTGCTTTAAAAGAAATAAAACGTTTGATGTAGTAAAGGATAGCGACGGATTTATATCTGTGTAGCGTGTGCGATCGATTTTAGACTCTAATGAAAACTTGATGTTGCAATTTTTTTTTTTAGATAGTTTCCTGTAGGAAGCTCTTCATCAGAGTCATTGGGACTGACAGCAGCTAGGTCCAAAATACTCTTACTCCGACTAGAAATATTCTCCCATCTGTATTTACTGAGAAATAAAAGAAAAAAGGAGAAGTGAGATAAATGTAGGGAAAAAAAGAACAGAAAGAGTGCAAAAGAAGAAAGCAAGGTTGAGAAATCATCTCAAGAGCAGGCATTTACACAAACTGTGATTAAATTAGCACCATGGGAGTAACAACTTGGAAGTAAAGAAATGCACTTACTGCATTTATGGAAGTACTTGTGTAGCAGACGTCAAAACGTACGTCAGTCGGAATATCTGCCTGAAAGGCATCGTAAGTTTCAGAAAAAGAGAGCTTACCTGAAGGGCCTGCGTCCATCCTTCTTTGAAAGCTGGAAGTGAACTAAGACATACATGTGTCTGTCTGGTAGGTAGTTAAATAGTTAATGTAATAAACGTTTTGAAACAATTAACTTGTATTTTATATACAATATCAAACATTGCAATATATTGAAGGTTTGTGTTCTTAATATTTGGTAATGAATCTCGTCGATCCATATTAGGCATTTGCTCTCTGCGCGTAATAATTAGTACTACACTGAAGTTCAAATTAATACCCGCTATAATTAATTCATCACAAAATTAATTGGATATATGAACTATGTACGCCTATATGCGTACGCAAAACATGCGTATTTACTGATAAATTTTATCGTATTCGAAGAGAAATTATCCATCGAAAATTGATAGAATACACATCAGTACAGAATAAGTACAAACTCAATGGTAAAATTTCGCTTACCTGTGTCTATGTGCAACGTATCCGACGGAATTGATATGTTTTATTAATATTGATTATTCGGCTGACACGCCACGGGAGATGATTGATGGTCTCTGTAAAGGAACAAAAAAATTCAATCAATACGTCAATATCAATTCTATTGCACGTCAACTCTCATTACGCCACACCTTTTATACTCATTTTACAATTTACTGCCTGTGATAACAGCACATTGAACCGCGATATCAGCTTCCAATATCGGAATCGGCGTATCTACTGTTCTCGGATTGATCCGTTTGAATCAATTAAAATTATTACCGTTTGCGATATAATCTGCTCTATGGGAAAAGCAATAAGTTATCTTTTCATGGGTAAAAAAGGTTAAATTGAATTGGCGCAGTACCGTAAATTAAATTTTAAATCGGTTGAAACATTATTGATTCAAAAAATAAACTTTTAAAATAAATAGAGAGATCGTTATTTATTTTTTAACAATTCAGTTTTGGTGGAGGTGCCAGCATTACGTACTCAACTGCCTGCTAGTCTCGAAATTAAAAGTTTACATTGGTTATCAGAGTTCGAGTTTGTTTAAATACCGATAATTGCATTACGGTGCAGCTCTATATCCTCTAACTGGGTTATTGTAACATGGTTTTGCTATTTAGAACGGAGAAACGATGTATAAATTTTAATGATTTGACTTTGATTAAAGTAATAAATATTTAGTACTTGAAAATAGCGGAGAGAACGTGAAATTGATTGGATATACCTTGTTATCCTCTCTATAAATAATTCATTTTAATGATATACACTGCCGTTCGGAGAAGTGCGGTCGGTTGGTAAAAAACATGAAAAGGTTACAGAAACAAACGAAACTAAAAACAAAATGCAATTTTATTGTATGTACAGGTAAAAAAGACAAAAATAAATAAATAAAAAGTTATTCTGGCCTAATATAACATACTGAATATTATATTTTTTTTTCATCGAAAAAACTTCCTTTGCTGTTAATCACCGCTCGAACTATTCTAGGCATTCTTTCGATAAGTTTTGTTAAAATGGATTGTTGAATATTAATCCATTCATGTTGCAGAATATTCCGTAAATGTTCTTGTGAAGTTGGGCATATTTTTCGGATCCTCCTGTCCAGTTCATCCCACAACAACTCTATAGGGTTCAAATCTGGGCTTTGTGGAGGCCATGTCATTACTTTCAGGGTGTGCTGTTCTTCTTGCTCCTTTAGATAGTTCTTACACACTAACGCAGTGTGTTTTGGGTCGTTGTCACGCATGAATGTAAAGTCACGGCCTATTATACGCAATCCTGATGGCACTGTATGATTCTGGAGTATTTCAAAATAATTTTCCTTCCTCATTACACCCTGCACTCTGCATAAATCTCCCGTCCCAGCAAAGGAGAAACATCCCCACACTAACACAGAACTACGCCCTTGCTTCACTGAAAGCACAATGCAGTTCGGGATCAGTTTTCGGTTTTAAATCTTCGGGCATAAACTCGTCGATTTTGCCCAAAAACCTCAAACTTTGACTCGTCACTCCAAAGCACGTGTTTCCAATCACCTAACGATCAACCTAGATGAGAACGGGCTCACTGTAGCCGTTTTGCTCTGTTGCCCCGACGTAATAAGGGTTTTCGAATGGCAATGCGTCCATGAAGGTCCGCTTGTTGAAGTCGACGTTTTACCGTTCTCGCCGAAACTTGTTCTTCACGGCCGCGATTGACTTCGGCTGCTATTTGTGGCGCTGTTAATTTTATATTGCGTTTGCTTAATAATACAATTCTCAAATCTTCAGCTTTTGTTGTTTTCCTAGATGCTCTAGGACGAACACGATTTTCTATAGTTCCAGTTGTCCGATATCGCTTTATGATGTCATTTACTGTTGAACTTCTCATATTTATTTTTTCAGCAATTTGTCGCCCCGAATATCCTTCTTCAAACAGCGTAATAATGCGTGAACGTTTTTCTACACTGGTAGGCTTGCCGCGTGCCATTTTCAAGTAAATTTTCTTAAAACTTTCGCGCAAAAACGACTGATGCACACCAACACACGTTTAACAGTAAAATGAAGCAGATTTATATATTTACGCCTGTGATAAATGAACAAGAATGATACTGCGGTATATTTCCTAAATGTATTGTTCGTTAATAATCCCCAAACGACCCGTTTCAAAAGATCGGCACTTCCGAGAAATTCTTGGGATGATAACAAAAGGGACTTTATTGTGGTTGTCGCAATATTTCTACTTTACATAATAATTTATGGCTTTAATCCCTTAGAAAAAAGTGTATGCTTAATATTTTTCTAATTTTATGCCTTAATAATTGTATACAGTGTGATATAATTGATTTTTATTTTATGACCGAACTTCACTGAACGGCAGTGTATATTAAGTTAAATTTATTTGGAAATAATAAAGGAACACAAATTATTAAAAAAAAATTATTTCGCAATTACATTTTTTGTGAAAATTACACATTATTATTAGACGAAATTGAAATCAAGATAAACAGTCTTCCATTAAAATAAGGAAGCCGTTAAATTGGTGTTCTCATCGTTAGATCTAGGGAAAACCGAAAAGTATCTTTGATGGAATAGGAAAGCAAGAAACAATGAATATAATAGCCAGTCTCTTTTGGACATGAAAATTGAAGAACTTGGAGTAAAGACCAATGCAGGTTTTTTTTTATAAACGCACAAACCTTCACGAGCACTACGGAAAATGTGTGGTGGTAAAGTAATATTTCAAATTTCTTCAAATGTATGGATTTCTTTGTAAATAAAATTGTCAACTAACCTATTTGTGACTATTCTGAAGCAATCTCGATATAGATTATACAGATTGAAGTTGAACGATGTTAAAAATGGGATCTCAACATTTTCGAAATGGTATTGTTAAACAATTTTTCCACAACCTCTCCACTAGTAAACGAAATAGTTAAGAATCTGCGTGTTAAGGCTACATCACTACTGAATTTTCTATACAAATGTGTACGTAGTCTGAAATTAGCGTAAGAATTAGTGTAAAATTAATGCAAAGAATTACACTAATTTCGTCTTATTATTGGCGACAAACATTATCATAATATACCTAAATTTAATAGATGTGTTTTACGTTGTTGGGGAGTACATATATCGCTTTAAAATTAAATATATAGCATCAAAAGTAGACAAAGAAATTATTATGAATTTGATAAACTGACATGAACTTACCTATTAATTGTAGGTGTACAATTTCATACTACACTAATTCTTAATTCTACACCTTAATTACAGTCGGCTATATACAATGTAGTTTTACTGCGGCAAGGGACTGAATAGCAGCTTTGTATATGAATTTATCGCAGAATAAATAATTAAAGCGGTCTGGTTTTGCGGACAGGACCGCTCTTTGCAAATATCGTTATATATATATATCTGAATGCGGTACAGTTGAGTATTCGGTACGGCAAGGATTCGAATTCGACTTTGTTTCATCTACTTCTATTAACTTCAAAATGCAGTCATTATGTCCAACGCTAATTGTCATTATTTAACATGTCTTTTACTTTGTTGTTAAATATGTGATGTGGTATTCGTTATCTATTTTTCGATATTTTGTCGTATACTTCTATTGTTTCTATCTAATTCGTGTGTTTTTTTTGTAGGGATGCGGTAGTGTATTCTATATATTATTTTTTTATTTTCTTTGTTGTTCCTCCAGTCATGTTTATTAAGTAAGCATTTTTTGCAGTAAAAAAGGCGTGGTAGATGGTTTCTTATATATGTAATGGTGGTATTATATTTTGTATTTTATGCAAGTCTGTAACCGTTTTTGCGTTCTCTTCAGCTATTTTCTGAATATGTCCGTCCCATTTCATTGCATTTGCACGTGTAAACCAAGATAAACTGTTTCTGTCACTTCTTTTGGTTTTTCATTTTTCAGGCATACATTTATCATTCGCTTTTATTTCTTGCTGTTGTATATCACACATTCTGTTTAATTCGTTTATAGCGTGTAGATTATTGAAACGCCAATCTTCCAGTTGTCTTACGTTTTCCTTTATATCGTTTTTCAAGGTTTTTGTATTGTTTCCGGAGTACAGTACACACGTGTCGTCGGCGTATGCGTAGTATTGGTGGTAGGTTTCCCCCTTTTGATATTCCTTAATTGGAGTAAATAAGTTCGTTCAATATATTGTTAATTATTGGTATTTGTTTTCTGTTGAAGATATATGTTGCTGTTTTCCCCTTTTTCTTTAAGTTTGTAGTATTTGAATTTTACAAGGATCTTTGTCTCTAACATTTCTAAGCTACAAAAGAAAAGCCTTCTCCTAATAATAGAAAACGGTGGTGTAAGATTACTTAGAATTTGGATAAATAATATAGCACAGTTAGAGGTAAAATTTGACGTTAGTAGGTCTGCATGAGGTAAGAGCAGGTCACAGCTTTACATGTAACGACGTTAGACTTCTTAAGATGTCTGAGTATGTGAACGTAGATATGTGGACAACATCTTAACAACAGTCTTTTAACTTATACGAACTGTACACTTTGAGCCTTCTTTCCTAGACATGCATACATTTTGCGTTTTTTAACGTGTAATCTTTTTTTTAATTTCTCCAATATTTGATGATTTAGGATAAAGTTATATTTCAAACTGCGAACTTACTTTTGAATAACGCTAAGATCTCCATAGAAATTATTGGGGTAATGTGGCTGACTTTCGTGGACACCGCTAGGCAATTCCAAATAAACACCAACTCCGTGTTTATTAGTTGGTTTGGTAAAAAATCCCAAGTTATGATGGTGAAAAATTAAAAATAGACAAAGGAACTTTTTCCTTACTTCATAAATGAATGAAATATCCAATTTTCTTTAGCATTAATTCTACTTGTAATGAAAAAAAGAGCAATAAAATAATTACTAGGTTCTATGAAATAAATTTAATTGGTTCTTTATCTAAACGGACCGCCGCGGAAATAACGAAGGCAAAAATGAATATATACTTGCAGTAAATTAAAGGAATTTCATAATTAAGCTCCTTTCGAATTCAACGAATAAAACTAACTCGTTCGTGTGCTTCACTTCCGCAGCGATTTTTTGTGTTTCTAATTAAATTGCAGGCATAAAATCTTCCTTTTCCTTTTTCTGGCGGAATAATGTAATAACTGAAATGAGAAAATTACAATGAAATGAAAACGGACTAGTAGAATTTGGTTTTCATAAATCAAGCACAGTTAAAGACGAGGTGGAATACTTTTGTTTTGATGGCAATGTCATTATCCTTTGTTTACACAGGGATTAAAGGAAATAAATTTGTATGATCTATGCATTTGATGTGCTGTTTCGAGTTTAAGTTTATAAATCTTGAATTCATGAGTTTTATGTTCTTGAATGTTAACTAATGGACTCCATTCTTCTCCATTGTTGTGGTCTAATTTTTGCAAATTATTTAAAAGTAGCAACATTTTTATAAAGGCTTTATATGCAAGTGTGATGTTAAATTAAAAGGATGTTTTTGGCCGACGATATACACTCCCCGATAAATACTTAGACGCGGTAAGATGTTTTACGAGTTTTAAGGGTTACAACATTTCTTTGCGAAACTAGCAAGATATCTAATTCAGTTTTTATTCATAACAGTAAAATAAACTTAAAAATATCTCCTCCAGTAATATATGAACTAAATAATAAATTATTACTCCAATGTTTAAACAATTTCTGCGACAAAAATTTAGACGCTCTGTTGCAAATGTAAAACAAAAATCAACAAATTAGTGACCAGTAATGCGTAGATCCTCCATTGTTCTTAATCACTTCCAATAGTTTGTTATTAATAGATTTATATAAATTTGTCACATAACTTTGAGGGATATTCTGCCATTCAGTCACTATTGAAGTTTTCAGTTCCTGTACCGTGAAATATTGACGACCTCCGCCATAAACGCGACGTGCCAATTCACGCCACATGTTTTCAATAATGTTTAAGTCTGGTGACCGTGCCGGCCACTGTAAAATTTTAATCTTTTTCTCTTTAAACCATTCAGTAATGGTTTTGCTTTATGAATTGGCGCGTCATCTTGTTGAAAAATAAAATTGCGCCCGGCCCATTGGTTTCCAAAACGTAGAAGATTGTCGCGCAATAAGTCTTTATACGTCACAGATGCCATTTTGTTTGTGCAAAACACTATCCCACTTTTATCGCGAAATCCAATCGCTGTCTATATCATTACAGATCCACCCTCTAATTGTCTGGTCATTTTCACTTTTGGTTCCTTTCTCAGATCATGATAATAATGCGAGTACCCATCCAGTCCGTCCAAATTAAAACGTTTCTCATCGGAAAATATAACTTTTTCCCATTGTTTCTGTTCCCACTGTTCTCCAATAACTCTCGCCGACACAGAAGAATCGGATGCACACCGCAATATCATGCGTTTATCCCGCTCACTTGCAGCTTTCGGTTGCCCCTGGTCTTTTGGTTCGCCGTAATTTTCCGGATCTTCTAGGAAATTTCTAACGCAATGATCGCTTCTTCGTAACCGATGAGCAATTTCCTTCTTACTAACACCGTCCTGGTGCTAGGCTAGAACTTTACCTCTTTCTATCAAGGATAATTGTTTTTTTCTACCCTTATTGCAAACACTTTATAAAATATAATTTCTCGTGGTGAAATGTGTACACTTTACCAGCACAACCACTGCATATAAAGAGAAGTATCAAATTAACACATTTTTGCTTATATTAATGTAATAAATGCACAGGGTCTACATTTTTGTCGCATTTAAAATTCCTATTTTGATCTGGGAAAATCTCAGTTACCCCTCATAAAGCAATAAATACCCAGAAATATCTATAAATGGGCTATTTACATAACAAGTATTAATAACCCTCATTTACATTTTTATATAATGTCTATAAACTTTGTTTCGTAAATAGAAACGATACCGCGTCTATGTTTTTGTCGGGTAGTGTATATATCTTGGGCTTAACAGGCCTATGTGTATAATACTAGCTTGCGCAGGTATTCAGTTTCTTTGAAGCTTTCTATGTCAATACTGTGCTTATGTCTCTCTAGTAAGCAAAACTCTAGATTCAACTATTACTCCATATGGTGCTTCAGGCTCAATAGGCCTAGCAACCTCAGTCAATCGAGGCTCACTTAATCAAAAAGCTGTTTCGCTAGCTTGCAACATTGTACCTCAATTTGCTTCTATGTATAAACGCTAAGTAAGAATTATATATACTTCTCTTATAACATTTATGAATATTCTGAGATGAATTTAGTACGTGGACATACGAAAAGGAAATAGCTCGCCTACAGAAACTATACGAGGAAGTCTGCTCAGATAAAAGCGGCAATGTAGAAGGCAGCGATAGTTCCGGAGCTTATTATTCAAAGCGACCACCACTCAGAATCTGAACGAAAACTAGACAACACTGATTTAGAAGATGAGGCCGAAAATGTAAGAGAAGCATTATACCGGAGAAGATGGTACAATGTAGTCCACGATGTGTCTAAGTAAAAATGTAAAAACAAGATCTCAGAATATTATAACATATTTAGCTGAGCAACCAAGTATGTAAAAGGTGCAGATACGCCGATAGATTGTTGGTTAAAATTGTTTGATCAGGACATGCCAACATTGTCATCTCCGGTAATATTCATATCGGCAAGATAAGAAAATATAATCCTGATAAAAGGACGATGAGGAATATAAGTATAACGGAAATTAAAGCTGTAGTTGGTTTACTGTATATTTCTTCAACCATGGGTATAGATTTCGTTTCATGCTAAACTGTATAAGATTTGACAACATAAATAATAAGGACGAAGGACGGAACGAAGATAAGTTATGTCCTGTTAAAAGTATTTCAAAATTTCATGAACAGCTGGCAGAAATCTTACAGCGTCGGGAAATATCTTGCACTAGACGAAATGTTATCGGCATTTTGAGGAAAATGCAGTTTCCGAATGTACATTCGTAACAAACCAACAAAATTTGGTTTGAAAATTTTGGTTGACGCTAGGATATATTAAATTTTCAAATTTATACTAGTCCACAAGCGCCTAGTTCTTTCCAAATAAGTAACAAGACAGACGTAATCTGATTAGTAGATAACTGATACCCAAAAATAAATATAATGCAAAAGATGCTCTGATCATGAAATTATCATGGTGGCAAACGATAAATTCCTCCCACTTTTGGTAAACAACACATAAGCCAACCGGTCACCGGTTGAAGATGAGGACCATTCGTGTCCTTGAAACGACCGTCCCGGATTAATTAATTAAACTTGTGTAGTGCGGAGGTTGCCGATACTTATGTGTTGTTTACCATACTACGCCACAGTCCTTGCTATCATTATCCTCCCACTTTTACCAATAGAAAAGTTTGCTCGACAGTAAGTAGCACAAAAAGATAACATAGCCGGAATTATATATAATTGAAACTAATTTCGGTCTAAAGTTAGGAAATCTTTCCTAAGGTGTATAGCACTAGAATTATTACAAGAAAATGCTGGAAAATTAGCAGGAATCAAGTTGTAGAAGATGATGTATCTACCCCCTCACAAACAGATAAGAGAAAATACTGTGTGTCTTCTGTCTTAATAGAAAAAGTAGATACTATTATGAGAAATGTTGAAAACGCTTTTGCTTGCAGCTTAGTAATTATTTAAGTATTGATGAAGGTTCTGTATATTTACATTAGCCTCAGAATTTTACAATACACAGCTGCATTTTTACTTCTCGTACGAGGGTGGCGTCTCAAGTTTTCACAATAGTCCACTCGACGGCGCTATTGAGGTTTGACAGCACTATTTTCGTAAAATTTGACCTTTCTTATTGTTTAGTCACTGAAAGCACAGAAATCGACGGAGTCGCTTTGTTTGCATTGAGCGTTGCAAAAAAGCAATTCTGTGAAAAAATGGAAACTTCACGTGAAGACCTAACTCAATAACAATGCCTAGAATTACTTCGTTCAACTTTTGTTAATGAAGCGCCATCAGAAAGACCTATGTACAACTGGTTTGCAGAATTATTCTGGTTGTACTTCCGTCTGCGATAAGTTTCATGAAGGTTGATCAAAATCGGCTGTTGTTCCAAAAAACATCGATGCTGCGCTCGGCGTGATTGAAGAGGATCGACAAGTGAGACAGAGGCATTCTTAGACATATTGAAGACTGCAACATTTAAGTATGAAAAAGATCTGCTCTCGGTGGCTTCCACACAATTTGACGTAAACACAAGAAACAAACAATTAGTTAAGACAATGTTGAAAAATTCGACGGAGGTGTTTCCAGATGAATCCAACAAAATTTGTTCATTCACGCAAGAAAAATATTGTTTGTTTCTCTCGTCGTAATGTATATTTCCTTTCACGTCAAACAATTGATTGTAAAAAACATCGAATTAGTGCCTCTTTGTCCTTATTCACCTGATTTATTGCCTGACAACTTCTTTTTATTTTCGAATATCAAACAAAAGATACGTGGACAGCGAGATTTTTATTACCTTAAAAAGCTCTTGCCTTCAAAAATCATGTTTTGAAAATATCACCTTCAGAGTAGAAAAAAATGCTTCAAAAATTGGCTCCAACGCATGCAAAAGTGTATAAATTTTAATTTCTTTTATTATTTTTATAAAAACTTAAAAGGTATGCCTCGTATGTTAGTAAACACGTACTTTGCACGGACATAACAATACTACAACGTACTACGTGTTTTACCGATAAGTAAAATAATTACATGAAAGTCAACAGCTTGAAAATACCTCTCATTAATCATCGCTTCGCATTTACATGCATAAACGGCACCGTTAGCCCCAATACGCAGCGTACTACAAATTAGCATCTCATGTCTAACCAACTTCATATTTATTTTCGTATTAACCTCGAACAAGCGAGTGCACTATACGCGGCGGATGATTTATAATAACCATAACGGTTTTCCGCTACCGCTATCAAAATTTCACAATAGGCCTCGAGGCGTCGCCAAATTGGATGCAAAAAATCGGTCTCTGATAAGGGATGATCAGAATAGAGTGCTGTAGTAGCCCATTGTGCACCTAGTGGATTCTGGTTTTGCGGCTTTGCGCTCCAGTTAACAACGTTTTTGCTAGTTTCTGTTTCACTGTATATTGTTTCCAAATTTATTCACTCATTGCTGCTAATTAAACGAGTTTATTATTAGAGATTAAAATTGAGAATAGGAGTGGTTCACCAGTATATCGAAATGAGAAGAACAATTAAGGAAGTACCTTGCAAAATATTGTTTTTGACATTGAAGTCAAAGCGCAATATTTATTTCTTTATGGGCCTTTGATACATTAAAGCGTGAAATATTTTTATGAGTTTCTGCATTAGTATCTTCCACCTTACAAGTTTGGAAAATTATATTTTGTACACTACTCAAGAGCTGCGTTTTGCAATTTCTCGATTGTCTTTGGATATTTATCCATTAACTGATGGTAATAGGAGAATTAAATAAAACAGAACACTTTTATTAGGTATATAAGACACACAGTATCAGGTAAGTTAAGCAAATATATTCTTATGATATTGTTTACTTACCTTGGAAAGTGTTCCAGTTTGACATGTTTATACGTTTAGTTCCTTTTTATTGCGAGGCAAAAAAGTGTTGATGATTTATTTCCTCCAATTTCCCCCTCCAATTTTAGAATGTGAGGCTATCTTTCTCGGCTGTAGTAAGATACAATTTTGTTCAAAAAAGGAGAGTCCAGTGCGAGAAACTAAAATTACTAATGTAAATCACAAATTCGTATTCTATCTATTGAGTTTTAAATTCGCCTTCTTTTCGTCGATACCCAACTACAAAAACCAATGAATTATAATAAATTTACTCCCAGAACCATTCTTACGGTATCAAAATTATATCCATTTATCAATCCTGTTTGGAAAAGGGTAATGATTTTTATTGTTGAAAAAATTAACTTAAACTCTTACGTAGACCAATTGCTAGCTAGGTTGTTATTCCGTTTCGCTAATTGCTTTAGTAGAAGAACATGCAACGAAAATAATAAACGCCATTCAATCCCGATATCCTTTTATCGAATAAAACTTAATTTTCTTAATTCTGCCTCTCGCAAAGCGAAATTTCATTAAGCGACAGCATCGGCCGGTAATCGGCTTTCGTTTTGTCGGTGTCTTCGCGCTCAATTAATTTTTATTGTGGAAAATTGAACAAAACGTGATTTCCAGCCGTTCTTTTTTCCTTCGTTGCTCGACGCCGTCCCATAAAGAAAACAAATTAGTAGTAAAAGATGAAAGAGACAAACGCCGAGGGAAGAAAAGGAAGGAAGAAAAAACTGCTTCCAATGAACTTAATTGACCACGCTTGTCTTAGTTTACGTAGTTGATTCGTTTGTCAGGGTGACAATGAACAGGAAGCAAACGACGACGCCGTTCTTTTCTCTTATGCTCTGTTTCTATTTCTGTTCGTGTCGGCGGTCGTTTGCCTTGCGTGAACTCGCGTCAAATGCGAGTTGATACCAACAATGAAATGACTGACGCCAAAACTATTAAGGAAGGACGATGAAATGTATTTTGATCTTTTTAAAATGCGGAATGACTCTGGCGTTGTTTAGTTACGTGATGAGGCTTCTTAGACTTATCTTCAAATTCCATTTTACATCCGCAGGGAAGGTTGCATGTTAAACCAATGAAAGCTTTTTTGATTGGATTTTTTTCTTGGTTAGTTGACATGACAACTATTCTATAATAATATATTTTTCGTTGATGAAGTTAAAATTTATCGCTAGCTTAACAAAGATTAGTGTTTCATGTATATTTCGAATAAAAACGGTGGACTGTATTTGAATTT
>LR736877.1:2869529-3061209 GCA_902654985.2 Oryctes borbonicus
TACTCGACAAGGCCCGAAGACTGTCGAGTCACTACGAATGCGTAACAATTAGCTTCCTTTGTAGCTATAGCTGTATCGTGACTAGTCATTCGTAAGTGTTTGAAAGAAAAGGCAATATTTTCTACAATTGGTGCAAAAACGAAAAAAAGTTTGGACCAATTACATAAAATGTCCATAATCTCATTGTACGATTCCCATATTCATCTATAAGGCAATTACACGGAGCGCCATCGTTACAATAAATTCGTTATCAGAAGCGAACCATCAACAAACCACAACCCGCAAACAACATCGTTCCTATCTTCACTTTAACCGACGCGTCGCCATTCGATTCAATCTAATTCGATATTCTTTTGTATGGTTGCGACGCTAAAGACGCAATAAAGTCGCCTTCAAGACGTCGATATAACAACACATAAAAATCATAGTAAACCGATCGTGCGACGAATATAAAGATGAGAAGAACGACGTCGTAAAATCAACGCTGCCGCGTATTGGCGATTTACGTTAGCGTTTCGCTTTGTCGTGCTTCGTCAGATTATACGTGTGCTGTTGTGCATGTGTTCCGCTTTCGGCGGTAACTGGAAAAACAATAAACGCGAACGACATCAAAGCCTTCTGCGGCCGGTAATTGAAAGACGTGACACGGCACACTGTTTCGTCGTGATTAAAGTATTGGCGCGTTTTGTGGTTAAACGACATTATGGAGTTCCTTTTAACTGTTTCGTTTCGTGTATGATTGTTAGACTGAAACTTGCTTCACAGAATCCCAGAAATGTCGATTTCAAAAAAAGAACAAAAGAACTGGAGGCGTTATTATGAACCAAAAGGATGAATCTTTTGTTGAAACGTTTATTTTATTGATTTGTTCATTCCGATGGATAATATTATAATGACCAAAAGTACAAACTACAAAATGCAGCCTGCGATGGACACTATGATTATATTTTATTAAAGCAAAAATAACATTCCCAATTTAAACTCAAAATTACCCTGAGGCTAAATATAGCTTTTTAAGAAAAAATCG
Organism: Oryctes borbonicus; assembly: GCA_902654985.2. Taxonomy (NCBI): domain Eukaryota; kingdom Metazoa; phylum Arthropoda; class Insecta; order Coleoptera; family Scarabaeidae; genus Oryctes; species Oryctes borbonicus. Next base: position 2,870,557 of record LR736877.1, read on the forward strand.
TTCCTTTGTGTCTTGCAGGAATTTAAATGTTCCCAATTTGAAAGTAACAAATTTAACTTTACATTTTCAGAAATAAAGCTCTCGGGTAGTCTAACAAGCATACCAAACCAGTACATTACACTCCTCACAGATTAATCAATTTTCGTCGTTTTTCTCCAACGAATTCAAGAAATCTATCCAATGTAAGTTCGAGGAAACTTGAAATAAGTACCCACAACCAATATATTTTAAAAATGCTAGTTCTGTCTTCACATTCGATAAATCATGGTATTGTATTTCTTTCTACGGCAGCAATATTTCTAAAGTAATTGATTCTAAATTTAATTTTGAGGTTACCATCAGAAACTTTTAATGCGGCCGCTATATATTAGACGGCAGCTACCACGTACTACCGTGAAGTGTTGTAATAACTCTTCAGGAAATTGGAGAATTCTCATGTGGACCAGAAACCCTTATCAACGCACATAATTCGCCGAAAGATTCATGCAGCAATTTCTTAATCTATCGTCCGTTCCACTCCGAGCGAGGCACTTTGTTTCTCGCACGATCTGCTTGATTCGATAAATGGAAATTTATCGACGGTCGAATTGCGAGCACACAACGGATAGATGTGATACCAAATACTGCGCATGGGTCCAATTGGATACGAAAGGAAGCGCCGAAAATGTGAACGAAAATAATTGCAAATTCCGATACACATACACACAGCGCGGGCAAAATTTATACGCGTTCTTTCGAAACATCGACGCGTTTTGGAAGGGTAGAAAAAGGAAAAAAGTACGCATAGAAGAGGAGACCAACATGGTTCATAAATTATTCGCTGTTCAATCGAATCGCAGTTGTAGGATGCTGAATTGATTGTTAAATGTTGAAATAGAGGTTCTGTGAGAAAAGCTGGATCAGTATGTGAAGAATTTTGCAGGGTGGGTGAAAGCACTAAACGAGGTCAATTCAACAAAATTACTTCCCAAATTGGTGATTACTTGAACCGATAATTTTAATTTTTTTTTTATATAATTTGAATTATGAAATCTGGAAAATTGGTCTGTCGAAGTATTACGATATATTTTCAGATAAATAATGTCTAGGTATTGAAGAGTGAACGTTTGCCCCCATCAAGGTCCCCGTGGTGTAGCGGTTAGCACGCAAGTTGGGCAAACGAGAGATGTCAGGTTCGATTGCTTACCGGTATGAGGTATCTTGAAACAATTAATTTCGTCGGAAATACCAACGAACCTCGCAAAACAGAAGGAAATGAGACCAACAGGATTCTCGTGGTCTAGCAAATCGAATGCCTTCCATATTACATGAACTTCTCCGCGTTTGTCTAATATTTCGCATATATGCTGTAAGATTGTAAGTAAGTTAGTGACTGTGGAGCGACTAGGAAGGAAACAATGTTGACCGGATGAAATAAAGAAATGGATATCGTTGTAAATTTGACTATACAGCATTTTTTTGTACAGACTGGCAAAATCTAATAATATGAAAACGGGCCTGCAATTAAGCAGAAGCGCGGTTATTTTGACGAAAAATAAAAATATTTTATCTTTTTTTTATCTTTATATTCGACTTCTTATTACATCATTGAGCTACTCTAGTGATGTATTTACAAAGTAAAATTCACAGTTAGAAGTGATGAAAGCAACGTGTTCTCCATACGAAGTTTCTCCTTTTGTGTGCATTTCTACAGTATTATTAATTACAGGAGTTGTATGCTCCTGAATTCCTGCACATTATTTGCGAATATGTATAACTTTGTTTGGTAAATAACACACTTAGAAGCATGCTAACCAACCAGTACATAATAATTTAGACGGTCAGTTCCAAACTTGCTAAAACCACAGCTTTATACAGAATGCTGCAGACGCAGAAACATCAGCATTAGGCGCACCGGTTAGGATTGCTCTCACCACGATCGTAAAAGCGAATTTATTTTGTTTATAACAAACATTTTACGTATAGCAGCGTCGCCCCAGCGTGGCCAACTTTAATGGTTGAACGAGTGTAAAATTTTATTCATCCGAAACAACAAAACCCAGTGCAAAACACCCATAAAACGGCGCGCTAAACGCGTGATATCGGTCCAACAAGCATTCGCGCATAAATACATACTAATCAGCTAATCAGTTTTGCAGATTTTAATCGGATTAGTTTAAACGCTCGAACGGATATTCGTACGGTGGATACACATTTCCGGTGCGACGAGAAACGGTAGCAAGGTTCGTTTGACGTATTTGTCGGTTATTTTACTGTTGTTATGGATATCGCAAGGTCATATTCATCCTTTAAGTTGTATGTTATTGTACACTGCCGTTCAGTGAAGTTCGGTTATACAATAAAAATCTATTATATCACACTGTATACAATTATTAATACATAAAATTAGAAAATACATAAAATTTTCATTTATTGAAGCATTTATCGAAAAAGCTGCTTTTTTTCAAATGGATCTTTAACTGTACTATTCGGTTGAAAAGGAAATTTCACATCGATTCATTTTAAGGTTTGATGTACACTGCCGTTCAGTGAAGTTCGGTCATACACTAAAAATCTATTATTACACAGCGTATACAATTATTAATACATAAAATTAGAAAAATATTAAGCGTACACTCTTTTCTAAGGGATTAAAGCCATAAATTATTATGTAAAGTAGAAATATTGCGACAACCACAATAAAGTCCCTTTTATTATCATTCCAAGAATTTCTTGGAAGTACCGATCTTTTGAAACGGGTCGTTTGGGGATTATTAACGAACAATACATTTAGGAAATATACCGCAGTATCACTCTTGTTTATTTATCACAGGCGTAAAGATATAAATTTGCTTCATTTTACTGTTAAACGTGTGTTGGTGTGTATCTGTCGTTTTTGCGCGAAAGTTTTAAGAAAATTTACTTCAAAATGGCACGTGGCAAGCATACCAGTGTAGAAAAACGTTCACGCATTATTACACTGTTTGAAGAAGGATATTCGAGGCGACAAATTGCTGAAAAAATAAATATGAGAAGTTCAACAGTAAATGACATCATAAAGCGATATCGGACAACTGGAACTATAGAAAATCGTGTTCGTCCTGGAGCATCTAGGAAAACAACAAAAGCTCAAGATTTGAGAATTGTATTATTAAGCAAACGCAATAGAAAATTAACAGCGTCACAAATAGCAGCGGAAGTCAATCGCGGCCGTGAAGAATAAGTTTCGGCGAATGCGGTAAAACGTCGACTTCAACAAGCGGACCTTCATGGACGCATTGCCATTCGAAAACCCTTATTACGTCGGGGCAATAGAGCAAAACGGCTACAGTGGGCCCTTCTCATCTAGATTGGTCGTTAGATGATTGGAAACACGTGCTTTGGAGTGACGACTCAAAGTTTGAGGTTTTTGGGTAAAATCGACGAGTTTATGTCCGAAGATCTAAAACCGAAAAGTGATCCCGAACTGCATTGTGCCTACAATGAAGCAAGGGCGTAGTTCTGTGTTAGTGTGGGGATGTTTCTCCTTTGCTGGGACGGGAGATTTATGCAGAGTGCAAGGTGTAATGAGGAAGGAAAATTATTTTGCAATACTCCAGAATCATGCAGTGCCATCAAGCTTGCGTATAATAGGCCGTAACTTTACATTCATGCATAACAACGACCCAAAACACACCGCGTTAGTGTGTAAGAACTATCTAAAGGAGCAAGAAGAACAGCGCACCCTGAAAGTAATGACATGGCCCCCACAAAGCCCAGATTTGAACCCTATAGAGTTGTTGTGGGATGAACTGGACAGGAGGATCCGAAAAATATGCTCAACTTCACAAGAACATTTACGGAATATTCTGCAGTATGAATGGATTAATATTCCACAATCCGTTTTAACAAAACTTATCGAAAGGATGCCTAGAATAGTTCGAGCGGTGATTAACAGCAAAGGAGGTTTTTTCGATTAAAAAAAAATATAATGTTCAGTATGTTATATTAGGCCAGAATAACTTTTTATTTAGTTATTTATGTCTTTTTTACCTGTACATACAATAAAATTGCATTTTGTTTTTAGTTTCGTTTGTTTCTGTAACCTTTTCATGTTTTTTACCAACCGACCGAACTTCTCTGAGCGGCAGTGTACATGCACGGATTTGGATAATTAAAAGTTTATGAATATGTAATTACAATAGAGTAAAACTCACTGTATCTCCAAGTACGCTGGAAGTCGTTGCTTATTATTTGTTATTGTAATAATGAATCATCCGAATAAAGGTTAGGTGTAGCTATCTCTTGCAGGTTTTTAGAGTGTATTTAGTACTATTGAGAATGATGCCATCACCATCGTGTAAGGATAATCTTTCAATCATCATGTTACTTCAGTCAATGTACGGGCGCGTATATATTTCGCCAATCTGTCCTTTTACGTTTTCCTACATACAGCGTAGCCCGTTGTCCTTTCACATTCGCGAATGAAGTAGTATCTATGAAAGCAATCTTTAAAGTTGTTAATTCATAATAATTAATCATATGCTTCGTTGGATGTTGTATATGTATTTGTAGATCCGATGGAGTCTTTTACGAAGTCGTGTGGACAAACTTGAATATTCCTCGTATTGCCGACTGCTTAAAGAAGTTGTGGGAAGAAGCATGGACCAGAGTCACTGGGTCCAACCGCCCACTGATTCCACAACTGATCGAACGGCAAGATCGTCGTTCACCCAGGCCCAAATTGAAGGTTCGCAGAATTCGGACGACGACCAACGACAGAAGAATGATGAAAAACATAATAACAATGATCGAGTAGTGCAGACATGGCCATTAAAAGGACTACCTGGGAAGACACACAACTTGTAGGAGGAAAAATGGAGGACTAGATGGTCCATAGGTTATAGCCTTATCTTGAAAAAGAAGAACGTTTTAGCAACGTTCAACGGTTTGCATTCTTGCCGGTCAAATATAAGAAAATTTATCGAGTGCGGAAGAATATTAGTAAATGTACAGAGCTGTTACAATTTGTATGTGAATATGTGAACACTAACTGCGGAGGTTCTGCTGAAAGAATACGTAAGTTGAAAATCTTCAAAAAAATATTTAATAATTTATCGCATTTTGGTAGAATTTTTCCGTCTTTCCAGTATTACAGGGAATTCATTCAGGAATACACAACGTTATATTGCAAAGCGGTGGCTTCAGACAAACATAAATTACGCATTCATTTTACTGCTTTCGGTCCATAAGCAAATATTAATTAGTTATCTGCGTCTATGTGTATTTCCATTGATTTATTATGTACCTAATAAACCGGGGCTTTACAGAAAACGAAGAACATACGTTCCGCTTTGATCTTAAAAGCGATTTATGTAGAGATCCCCGACGATAAATAAAGTATGACATATAACCTTTTCCATATACCTCCACAAAGCTGTTATTATTCTGCAATTGGGGATAAAATCCGCCGTCTCGGTAATCTAACATTCCATCTACTCTAGTCCTGCTTTTAGGTTTTCCATCATAGGAACAGGTTTCAAAAACGCTCGAGATGACGTTCATATTTCAAAGCGTCAAACTCCCGACTGCAATTTTCGCTACTTACCTTACGTGTATGTAATCGGCCAGAATATCTCACCAATTCCGAAGAGTTGATTCCTACATCACGTCGCCTGGTGCGAGGTAAGCAGTAATTTTCGCGCTATTTACGCTAAATGCACCGGAGCTTTAGGAGTAAGATTCGCATTTTAGACAAGGTTATTATCGCAATGAATCATGATGGCCGTGCGCGCCGCACTAGCATTCCCAACTAACGTCCCAGAGCCTCAGACACGGCGAAAAGTTAAGATAATTTATGGCCGTCTTCTTGTCCGTAAGTTAGAAGGCAAGCGGTAGGAGAGGTAAAGGGTTTTCTCTAAGGCCCTTTTCATCCTCGTCTCGGCCGGATTCGTAATTATTATGTGTCCTATTTAGCCGCGCTAGGATCTAGCAGAAAATGGTCTCGGGATCGGAGAAAATTGTCGAAAACGAGTCCCATTAGAATATGAGTAATGAATATATTAAACGGTGTGGGGTACAACGAAAGACATTTTAAGTGGAAAATTTTCTGGTAGGATATTTGTTAAAACCACAGGCGATAATACAACAACTAAAGCAATAATAATTCTGTAGCGTATATTGACAAACTGTCACGATTGTGTCTATGTTAGAAAATGAGTTTAAATGTCTTAATAAACATGTGGTTAAATACGCTTCGGATGTGACATATTCGTTAATGAAAGCAAATTTACGGAGTGAACGTACCAGACATAAAACATTTTATGTCTGGTATTGTATAAAGGGATCTAAATGTCTACATCTTTTCTCAATTAACAATATACATCGCCTGAATAGCGAATTGCTTACGTCGCAGTAATTTCGCTTCTGCTTCAATTGGTTCAAATTTAGCGAGCGAGCTAGCCAAGATGTCGGACCGTTTCTTCCTATCCATCTATGAGTGTAAATGAAGTCAAGAAAAGCTCGCGCATGGTAGCTAGAATGAACAGGCGCATGCTCGTGCATAAACCAGATTACTTGCCTCAACTGTAGATTGACTTCATCTATCAAAATTGGCAAGTCATTTGCTAAAAAATTCATGTAAGCTTCGCCTGTTAAGAGACCGGGTAGTAAAAATAGACTTATTCAGTAATTATAAACAATTCCACACCATACGTTAACAGTAAATCTATGTTGATAGCCTCTTCGATATAAAATTCCATTTAACTTTAACTTGGCTACAAAATAAAAAATAGTAACTTTGTTGACATTTGAAGGTGTTGCGCGTGCTACAAAAATTACAATAGGATGTATGCAATTTATTTAATAACGTTCATCCCAATAGAGATCCGATTTCACGGTCCACGTCATAGGCAATTTTAATTTTAATTATTATATATTTTTATTTTACCATTGAACAATTGAAAAAGACTGATAGACTCGTCTTTAAAAAAGGATCGGTTGAAGCCACAGCTAACAAACAGTTAAACGAAAATAATAGTTTCAACCTATCCTTTATCACCAATTACAAGTGAGATTCCCATAGATCTGAGGCGAAAGTAAATCAGCCTGTATATACCCATTGTTTTTGGGTATTTTTTCTTTTACAGGAGAAGTATATTAGGCCAATCCCAATTTATTTCTTATCTGCAGTTTATAGCGTAGTTTGCGGCTAAAATATGTCTCAATTCCTTCGTTCGTCCACGCAGAACATACTTTCCTCTATCTTATTTTATGTTATTACAACATTCTCTTTCGATAGCATTCTCCGTAAAAAAAAGCAACATTCAATATATATATCCACCGAAATCTTTGACCACATAAAAATCAAGTCTCGGGATATTTTTTGTTTCAATCAAATACCCTCGAACTAGATTTTCCCCGTACTCCGGCCTTCCGGATCGTTATTACCACGACGACCATACAGTTCGGTTGACTTCGAACGATCATCAAATAATTGATTCATTTTTCCCCAATTTTTTCGTTATCGTCCAACAAATGGCCTTTTCTACGACTGGCTCTGTGCGTTCGTTTCTTTTCTGTTTTTATTAGGTTCTTCCTCATATAAGGTGGAAATAATTCTGTTTTTCTTTACCGGACGGAAACAGTATTGATTGGAAGAAGAGAAGTTATCTTTTTTTTCGTCTGCCACCAGAAATGAATAAGTAACGCTCTTCTTTGACAAAGGAGACCAGGACGAATTTTATTGGAAGTGAGTCTTTTCGATTTAAGAAAGGTAACAAGTTGGAAAAATAACCTATTTCAGCATGCTTTTATATAGATGGAACTTTGAGTTCGTTAAACTTTTATACAGATGTTGTATGCTTTAGTGATAGACTAGTCTAACCTATATAACCTGGTTTTTTGCAGGCTGTTCATAGGCAATTTGTGCAAAATACATATTAGAATAGATTAAATTTCCGCATCAGCTGTTACAGAGACATATCCGCTTAGATTCCGAATGCCAAAAGAAAAAGCCAGGCTTTTTGTAAATTTTATTATTAATTCAACAAAAGAACAGTAAATAAGGTATTGCATAGCCAAGCGCTTCAAAAGAAAATCTTCTCCTCTGGGTGCACCAGAACTGGCTTTATGTATGTTACCTTGATTTACAATCCACAGATTTCGACGCTGTAATACAGTTGAATGATTCCGATTAAGCCTACACGCAATTTCCCGGAAAATATCAATCTGTAGATATCATTTTGCTTCGTTGAACGTTGCCGTTTTTTTGTGGCAAACATGACTGAAGCAATAATTCGCCAAAACTGTTTCTAGTGAGTCGATGTGTAAAGGCTTATTTCAAAATATCCAGACTTCAAGTATTAAGTAAGATTTGAAAACCGTCATAAATGGAAAAACATGTGAACATGTCATGCGTAAACCATAATTGGGAAAAAGGCCCTATGCTGAATTCGTAACGGACTTAGTATTTATGATGAGTTACATTCAATAACCTTTAAACAGATTTGTTCACCCCCACAACTTACTTTGCCCCGATGGGAAGCGTCTCCATCCATTCCGATCTCTAATGTTATAAGTTGATACCAAAGAAGCTGCTGTCATCAAAGCAAGTCGAAATTTTTAGTAACCTGAAAACGTTAGCGGTCTTCACCATTTAACTGTACTAAAATCCAAAACTTCTTAATGTCGAGTTGCAAATCACTACAACGACCATTAACTGGTCAAACATCTTTTTGCAGTATAATGTGGTCTTCAATAGATCTTACTTCTCTAACTGTTTTCAGATTGCCAGCAAATATTAAGTGATCGTTGTTAATAATGTTAGTGCTGTCATTTATAAATGGTGAGAATAAGATTGCATCTTTGCTGGAATCCAGAAGACAGACAAGTCTCACCTGGCAGTATTCTGCAAATTGTTATCTTCCAATTAAAGAAGATGTAAGCAGAGCAGCTAGCAGAGAAGGTGAAGAACCAATTGCCTGCAGTTTCCAAAGTAGTATGTAGTGGTTAACTTAATCAAATGCTTTTTGAAAATCAGTGCAAACCGTATAAATTTAGCTCTGCCTGTCAAGGGTGTCTGTTACAAACTGAGTAAAACAAAATTCGTAATTGCAGAACGTTTGGTTATAAATTCTTGTTGACTGGATGGCATGAAGATTTCAACTGCGTTATAAATATGGTAGCTTAGTATGGATTTGAAGATTTTTGCAAAATTGCAACAGAATAGATATGTCATCTGAGCTACCATATTTTTGGTGTCTCTAATGATCTTAATATTAAATTGAATAAATGAGACCCTGCCCGCAATTTCGTCAACACAGTTAGCAAGCTATCTCTTGATAGGCTAACAGTAGGGAAACTTGCGCCAAAATCCGAAGCATATCTTTACCAAGACAAATTACCGTTGTCATAGTAACATCATTTTTTTCACCTATACCAAAGTATTAATACAATTTATCCAGACAAAGAATTTATCTTCGTATACATTACAGACAAAATGTAAATTAGGAAAATTATAATTATTGTTTGTTGTTTCACAGGGCGAAGTTACACATACCTATATACAATATACATGTAAGTAGGTGTATATGTAAACGTGCGTACGTAACACGCCTCATACAGATCTGAGTCGTCGCACCCTCTTATCCCGACGCCCTACATAAATTAAGGCCGGTTACGCGATTAAACATATCAAAAGACGCCGTTCGCATACATTAGCAGACAAAGGGAAGCCGATGCGCGTGTGTTGTACTAATCGACAATCTGAGTAAGAAAATTGGGTTTTGCGCCCCGATAGAGCCGTCAGCTGAATTTTAAAGCGGCGCTGGGGCGCAACAGACAATAATTTTCGACGGGAATTCGGGCGCGTTTTACTAATTCGAAGGCGAAGAAGTATAGCAAAGGTAAACGCACAGCAGTACGTACAGGAACTATAATATGAGGATTTTGACACTTATTCCGCTGCGAGTTAAATTTCAGTTTTAACGAGAGCGCGTTGTTACGTAATTGCAGAAAGTTTAGACGTATAATTACGAGAAGGTCGTGCAATTTTTGGTAACGAGTCCGTAATATGTGACGACGGAGGCTTTCCGTCGTCGCATATTACGCAGCTATGAAGTTCGCCAACAAACCTTTCTAGAATTTGTAAGTAAGTTTGCTGATTTAATATTTCTTCAATAAGGTAAGGCCCGATGATTCCCAGCTTGTTTAACTGCGCATAAAAAACTAACTTTTCTAAAATACAACTTTGTTGCATTAACTACGTAATGTGCTCTAATATTAACAGTTTTGGGATGATGCAACATAATTTGTGATGAAAGTGCATTCGTCAGAAAAACCTTTTTGGTTTATAAAAATGCCCGTTTTCTAAAATTAGGTCCCCCAAAGGTAAGTGGCCTTGCATCGTCACCTTCCTCCAAAGTGAGGCACAATTTGGGTTTGTATGGATATATTCTGTTTGCTTTATGAGTTCTTTGACATGGCGAGAGCTTCACCTATTGAATTTAAAGCGACTAAAGTACCTGCATCAGTTTCATTATAAAGTTTTTTCTCTATCTCATAGTGAACGTCTCACGAAATCACTTGATTAAACGCCAAGCAGTTCTTTAATTGCAGCATTTGTTTATTTTTTATCTGAGCATTTCTTCGAAGAACAAACTGTTCCAAATTTAATTAATTTATTTAAAATAATGTTAAATTGAAAGCAAAAAGCTGGTTTTACATTATTACTTTTATGACTTCAGCAAATACTTTCGAACAGCTTATGAGGAAAATTATACTAAGTTACATTATACCTCAATTTATTCGCAAGGATCTTGTAGCTGCTAGTATGAAAATAAAATTTGGAATTGCCCTCTTAAATTACATTCCATCCAAGCTTTTATTATGCAAATATTACTGCGCAGAAACTTCCAACGAAAAGAATAACCTCAATTTACTGACTTCAACGGTAAATTAAATTCTAGGTAAAATTTTAAGCTATCGTCTTTTGTTCTGTCCTTACAGCATTGGAGTTTGTTTATTCTGGGGGCTGACTTCATCGCTAGTACTCTAAACTAAACGTAAAAATACGTCGTTATCAAATGGAGAACCTCTTTCAGCCGCATCGAACTTAAAAATGCAAACATTCATTGCCTTTATTAAAAATTTAATTATAATATCCGCATGTGGATATGAACTGTGTTGTTCATCCGTTAGATACATGCGCTGGCTTAAAATCTATTTAGCTCAGCGGTCTTTGGCATTGTTTTAAATTAAAGCGAAACGCTGCCGGATCGCCAGACCGAAATAATTTCAATTTCCTACTGCGCCACCATAGCCTAGGCGAATACAACGCGCAACATTAGCGTCCGGTCCTAATTACTTATATAAATACTTTATGCTTCGTAATAAAACATATGCATTTGTAGGTAAATACGATGGCGCGGCTGCTGAAAAGCTACGAAAGCTTTTGTATCTGCTCGCGCTTTCGACGAAATAAAAGAACACGTCACAATGATAAATTTCCGCGTATATTTCTAATGGGAACTCGCTTCGTTTCGCTTTTCCTGCAACGAAGACTACTAAGAGCATTACGATCCGCGTGCATATATTATGAATGAAACTGGTCTTGTTTTTTAATGTTTCCGTGTTCCACGACTCTTAACGGGACGCGTAATGGATGTACGATGTATATTCCTCTAGATTTTTATGCAATAGGCGACGTCATTTTTAAAGTTTAATGAGTGCACTTTCAACCCCATGGTCTCGTACGTAAATACGTGTATATTTATGTTTATGGGAAAATATGTTGATGAACCTCGATTAGTACTACATAATGTGGCCTTTTACTAGCTTTCAAAATGGCTAGAACGTTATTTCTTCCATTACGGTTATGCCTACCTCATCAATATTATATCCCGTATAGTATAGTTTTCTTTAGAATCTAAACTACTTTAGAAAAAGCACTGTAACGTACTAACGTGCACTCTAAAAGAAAGGAATGTAACGTCTGCAGGCAGCAATTATACCGTGAAAATCGTTGAGTAGCACCTGAAACGAATTTTTAACCTAAAAATGATGTAAAAAAGCAGTTCATGGTACAAATTTATCCTTATAAAATTAACAATTTTTTTGCTTTATTTTCTAAACTTGGTTATTCCTTTTACTCCTCAATTCATAAATAACTATGTTTGTAGCAGTGAAGTTACATTCAAGTGAAGAAGGTGAATAGCCTCTTCACCTATTCATCCGAGTATAAATGGTAATATGTGTGCGAGTCTGTGTGTATATGTGCGTTTTACATATACTTTTTGCTCTTGGGGATATCTATTAGTATACCTACGCTTAACTTGAAATATTCATATTGTTCGACACATTGCCTAGCACATATTCTGGGGCATATTCTATCTATTTCTAAGATGTTTTTTTTGCAACTCTTCGTCTATTTTTGAAGACACGAGCCGCCACTGGTTTATGGTTTGTCTGTGCATCTCCACTATTAACATTTTCAATTATGAAAATGCGAAAATATTTCAAGAGCCCCTTCAAGTTTTCTACGCAAAATGATTTAATTTGGGAAAGCAAACCTTCCCAATACCGACGAAGAAAATTTTCCGAATAAAGTAAACAGGGTGTATTTTTAACAAAGTGCAAGGAAAACCAAAAGTTCTGAATCACAGTTTGGATCTGGAATCTCCAGGTAGATGCGAACAAGTTGTTCGTATGACATTTGTTCATATTTGGTCAAATAATAACATTTTTGGGTAGTTGAAGACATTTACGTATTGATGCGAATACCATGGCACAAATATTTTGGAATATTTTTTAACTACACAGTTGCTTTAAAAATAAAGAAATACAACAAATTCTCATATGGTACATACTTTTTGGCGACACTGTATATTGGAGATGATTCAGATAAAATAGAGATTAGCGGCTGTTTTAAAATAACAACCAATTTTTTCTTCGGGATAGGAAACAAACTTCTTTGCAGCTGTCTGCAGAAATTAATGAAGAGCTGGTTCAAAAATGTCAATTAGAAGGGTGTCATTTAGTTTTACTTTCTTTGAGATTTCCGTTTTTTTTCTTCTGTTGTTTCAATGAAATTGCTACATATTCGTTCGGAAAATATTTTTATTCCTTTTCCAAAAAGCTTTTGTTGTTTACCTATAATTACTAAACTAATATAAAAAAAACAAATTTGTCTTTTATATTTAATTAGTTTTTTTTTTAAACATATTTGTAATACTATATGTGTAAGCAACAAAGCTTTTTTAAAAAAGGGATAAAAACATTTTCTGAAACGTAATATGTAGCAAATAATAAACCGGTATTGTGATTCAACGAATATACAGGGGATTATTAAAAAGATGCTTTCAAACTATGCTAATGCTATGAAAACTGTAAGAAAGTAAAGTATTAGCACCCAAAAAAAAACCGTTTTTATTTTAATTGCAGTCAACTCTAAAGAATAGTTTATTTTTCAAGTAAACTCGGTACATCTTTGGTACTAACTAAAGTAAATAAAAGCACTTCGAGGAAGCAGACTAGTCAGACATCATATGATTAAAATCAATTTTGTGAGAACTTTTTTTTTGAAAAAAGAACAATAAAGGATGTTTTTTAACTAACCTTAAATTATAACTTTGTAACTTTTTCTGGCCGGATAAACGTCCTTACTATGGACTTCTTTTTAAGGTCTTAAAAGTAGACTTATGAGCATCACCTTGCTTGCCACGCTGGCCTACTTTCTCTCAATAGACACGTGGCATATCAGAAAAGACATGCCTAATTCAAAGCGTCACAGTATTTAAAGCCGAGGGCGCTAATTCATAAATGTTGCGGTACATTGCAGAATTAAACACGCAAGTAGATAACTATCGATCTATATTCACACAGTCAAGCAGTAATAAAAGCGCTAGACTCCACACAATGAAATTCGGAACCGGTGTAGGACTCTATGAATGCGCTCAATAGGCTGGGAAACCGAACTAAGGTGACCCTGGCCTGGGTACCAGCATACGAAGGCCATCGAGGGAACGTAAAGGCAGCCAAATTAGCCTGAGCAGGCTCGTCAACTCTTAAAAATCGCTCAAAGCACTCGGTGGGAATGACTTATACGGTAGTAAAAGCAACAACTAAAGAATGGAAAGGTAAGAAATCTCAAGACCGGTGAAAAATCATTCCAGATCAGAGGTAGGCCAAGCAATTTCTGATTGGACACAGGTCTACATTTGCAGCGGACCTACTAAGCAGAGACAGGAAGACTGTTAGAACAATAGTGGGCCTGCTAACAGGAGATTGTATGCTTAAGAGGCACATAAGCATTCTGGGCCTGACAGAGGAAACAACATGTACATTCTGCCAGGCGGAAGAAGAGGCTGCCGTCCATGTGCTGGGCGACTGTATAGCACTGGCAGGAGTACGGCTCTCGGAAATGGGCTTGGAATACCCGAAAGCCGGAACCTATGTAGAGGGATCGCTCACAAGACCGCTAAATCTAGCAAAGAAAGCAAAGCTAATGCAATTGATCTAAGAAGAGAAGAACCACAATAGGTAGTAATCTAATTTAATTTAGGTATTTCATGTGATCCACTTCGCCCCATAAAATGACAGTTTTCTAAGAAAGAAAATCATATTTCATAAATATTATATTCAAAAAAAAGTAGATACGAGCGAAGGGGAAAATAAATAAAGAATTAAATTAAACATACTTCTTTAACCAATATATAACTAGCAGTCTACAATGCAACATACATGTAATAATTTTTATTTCCAGTTGAAAATATGGATTTACAAAACAAAAGCGTAAAGGATGGATATCTGAATATCAATTAATTCATAAAAAGTAATTACTTTGCACTAATTATATATAATAGTAAATTAAATTCGGTGGGACCGTAATCCACAGCAGCATCCTGATAAATTACATCAACATTAAATAGTCAATGTTTTGCAACATTATCATTGCGGAAACAATAATTATTGCTGTTAAAATATTCATATGGAAATAATTACTGTAAATTCCTCTATTAGCCGATGTAGCGAACAAAAATTGATGGTCGAATTTCTAGGCATTGTAATAATATGAGAAAATAAAGAATCGACTATGGATTTGAATTGTTAATAGTAACAATAGAATATAATAAATAAATGTCGAAAATATTGATTACAAATGCCTATTTGTGGAAAATTGACAACGAATTAGGACCTTTCCGGTAATAAATGGTACAGAATTTTAACATATAATTTAAATAATTCCCTAAATACACATATGTTGTTAATTCAATTATTTACAAGGTAGGGTAACAGTATGAAATTCTTCGATGCCACCTTCATTATTAATAATACAAAAAATAGACGCTGCAAACCATACAAATGCATATGTGCCGCAATCTAAAATTATTTGGACGTATACGGAATGAACCAAAATAAATTGTTTATCAAAGGTCGGTGCTTTTTCCCAACGAACGTATATCAAATCCTTATTTCCTAAAGTAAAGACATTTTGAATAAATCCTCAAACAGCACGACTTTATTTTCAACCGCGCATCGTATTGTGTATTACATCAGCTTGTCATCACGTCATCACCCTTTTAAATATATTTATTTAATAGAACATGTGTTTTTTCTTTCTTGGATTGTACATTCACAGGCTATACTACTATGAAAACTACAACTGGCTTAATGCTTCTATCTTAACTTAACATTTTCATTCCTTAGTTTTCTCTCACTTACAACTAAACCCAAGATAGAAGTTACCCGTCTTACGAAGAACCCAAGCTCTATTATGACAAATTATTCGCCCTATTTCGAATAATCTCGCTGAAAGAAGAGAAAGTTCAGTAATCGTCAAACTCCTTAATAATATCGGAAAGTGGGTGTAATTTATTTCTCTTTCCACCCATCGATCAGCGCAGATATATCACCAGGTACTACGTAGCAGATACTCGTAGCAGACAGTTACTAATTGGGCTAATCGTGGAAACGTCGCCGAATAATCAAAGAAGGAATGGGAGGCGTCGCTTCCAATCTTCGAACGTACGCATCGGAAGAAGATCGAGTCCCGCCGATAATTGTCGTGATTTGCATAACAGTACCCCGGTTTTTCCCTATACCAGGTCCCGTAAAGACGATTCTGCGAAGTTATCGTGTTGATCGCGCCTCTCGGTTACCTCCACCCTCATCTATTCATCCGGGCCGACATTTCGGGACGATTTACGGGCGCGGACGCGACGGTCTTAAAGGAATCGCATCGCGCTCGAGATGCGAACGTGTCCCGATCTTCCGTGAGGTTCTCAGGGATCGATGCGTGCCGCCGGAGAAAATTTATGTCATGTTTACTCCGGGTTTAGGTAGTCGGGGGGAATCCGGTCGATGTTCTACATGCAAACGAAGCCATCGACGCCGAAAGATATATTGCGCGATCATTGTTGTACAATATTTTCGTAATTTCGGGATAGGTTGCTATTTAAACTCTGTTTCACACCTCTGCGTGCGTCTTCCAATTTATATTCCGATTTCGTTAAGTCACGCAGTGTGATATTTTAACAATTTGAGTAGACAAAATTCAGACAATACTCAGATGTGCAATAATAAATTATAACAATGGTTTTAATTTTTTTTTTATTGATTATTACGATTATAACAAATCAAATTACCTTTTTTGTTCCCGCGAGGGAACAATAAAGAAAATAAAAAGGAAACATTTTAAAGTTTTTCTTACCTTTGATATTTTTCGTCTGTTACTGACGTTATTTTGTATGTTATTCATATCGAAATTTGCAATATATGCAACATATTACCGTTAAAAACTCCAGAGGATACTTCGTCAAATAATTAAAGCTTACGAAATGAGCGTAATTAAATTAAGGCTAGAAAAAGAAAACTACGTTCCCTATTTAAAAGCTTATCGGTTAAGAAACCCATAGAGGGCATTAATTCTCATAAAGTACTAATTAAATTTGAATTTTTACGAAGTTATCCTTGCTTATTTGTATTTTTTATATTTGTTATTGGTTCTGTTTTTTTTTTTTTTATTAATTACTGTTTAATAAATATTTTTGACACCGCAGTGTGTATCGTTATATTTAAAGAAAGCTAGAAGCCCTAACAATAAAATAAAATAAAAGCAAAGGTAAGCTCACTTCATAAAAATTCGATTTTCAGTAGGGGAAGTAGCGCACAGTGGAATGTGAAACAAAGGAATTCAATGCAATATGGGGTGCCATCTATCCTCCATTATTCATATATAGCGCGTAGCTTTACTGCTGGTTATGAAACTCAACGAATTAAATTTTTTCGCAAAAGAAATTTCTGCTGGTTTTGTTCATAGTTTTGAATACGAAATAATTTTTAATTAAATTTTCATTTTTAGGCATTTATAAACAAACGTTGGTTTGGACTAAATTGGAATACTTAAATATTTCACTTTGGTCCATCACCTTTTTTTTGGAAAAACTCATTTCCTGATACAGCGTATACAAGAAGTGAATTTACCAACAGGTAACCTGATTATGTTATTCAGTTCAAACTGCGAAGTATAACGTAGAATTATTTTTTTTAATTCTTTCTGTCGCATGATTTGTACGAGTTGCGATTGGTTCTAAATGCTACTGGTGCCACGTTTTATTGAAAACGCGCGAAAAGGGTGACATCATTACCAGCCTCAGACGCTGAAAAAAAAAGCACGGGGAGTCCTCTTTAGGCAGCCGTGGAGACAAGACGTTTGGCCAGCGGATAAGTGAGACGATAGGCTGAATCAATTTCCCGCTGTCCAGTGTTAAAAATCAAGCAAGAGAATTAATTTAATCCCTTTTGTCTTCCAAGGAGGTAGCTTTACATTGCAGAATATCTAGAAGAACCCGGGGCGTCAATATTGTTGAAATAAATTGCGGAGTATTGCGCAATCAAAGCGGTACTGGCTACCTAAGTACGCAAGGGCGTTAATCACAACCAAAATAGTGATTTGAGTGAGTTAATAAGTGCATAAAGTGAAGCTGGTCACCACCGTCAGGAGAGGCAGGAGCCAGGACGATCGCTACTATCAGGAGGGCTAAAAGACCCTATCCATTTCCAGCGAAACGCTGCCGTTTTCCCGCCAACGGATCGCACCCATCATCACAGTAAATCGCAACTATTTCCTTTGTTTCAAGCTTGTACCTCTGGGTCGTTTAATGTATATATATTTCTTTTGCTATAAATTTTAGTAGTGTAATAAAATTAACATTAATTTTATTTTATTTTTCGTGGGCCCCACTCTCAGTAATAAATCGTATTTTCGTGTATTTTATATTCGCTGTTAATAACTGCAACTGCATTCCTATTTTTCTTTGCAGTAAACCATTGTTATTTTGGAATCAATTCTTTTACTTCTTGGTGCATTTCTTGGTACATACTCAAGAACCACACGACCTGAAAAAGCTCCCTGTTACGAAACATTAAAGAGCGTCTGAATTAATATCTAAAGATAGGTATTTCAAAAGTAAGCAGCCTTTCTTTATAATTACATTCACTTTTCAATCAGCACCGTTGCAAATACACTGCCCCGTCATGTAGTGATCTCAACTTGAAGATGAAGTTATGCAACCAAAACCCAAAAACTGGTTTTCTGCAGTTCCAATGATATTATCACTCTGAGCAATCGTTGGTGACTTCCAACATAAAACAAAGCGGCGAAGGCAACGAAGATAAAACCAAATACATTTTGATGGAAGCAGGTAATACATCTATGAAAACCATCTCCTCCCATAAGGCTTGCAGTCGTTGTTGTTTGCTTTCTCCGCATGTCAATTTAGAGTAATTCGTAATATTAAAACGAGTACTTTTTATACATCCGAAAGATTCTAGTGGTAGGTACTCCATTTTATTAGCCAAGGCTGTATAATATTGTGATATATTGCCAATTTCTGAAGGTTTAAAATTCTTTTGATCGTATTAGCAACGGATTTTTTCTGTAAACAACACAAAAGTATCGGCAACCTCCGCACCACACAAGTTTAATTAATTACATAATAATTATTAATCCGGGACGGCCGTTTCGAGGACACGAGTGGTCCTCATTTTTTCTTTGTGTTGCAGAAAAAAAATCGGATATCACGTGCTAAGGTGCTGATAGACCAACTAATAATAACAGGGTATTTTCAATTATGGGAGCAACCGCTGTAACGCAACAATTTGCCGCTCATTCACTGTCCATTTTTTGAGACCGTTCTTCTGTATATATTTTTACTTTAATGCAATTAAACCGCGAAATCGCAATGAGCTGCATTTTCTTTTTTGTTTCGGTTGTAATTTATCGAACCATAGTTTCCGATTCCTATTATTACTACCTTTTTTTTTTGCTAAATTTACCTTGGGATTTATAAACACCGTTCGATTATTCCTATGTTAACAAAGCAGGCATCTTTCATTAGTAGAAGACGCGAACAGGAAATGACAACTCCGCGCGTAATTATCATTACGTACACTTATCAAACCTTGAAGAAGCAAAATAATGGCATCTTACTAGATACCTGTTATTTTAATGAGTAATACTGGTGTCATTGACATAGCAATTATCGGCCAGGGTTAGGCAGATGGAAGTCGGGGAACATTCAAAGATCCAAGTTAGTTTATTATGGAGGTTGAGGATCAAGTTAGACGTCGCACCATCACGATATTGAAGTGCCGAATAATTTAGGTACCGTAATTAAGATTTATGCACGATATACCTCCAGATGAACTCGCTTCAATAAATAATTCATCCGTTCTAATTGAGACTTGTTTAATTACACAGCCATTTGTACTTTAGTGCTGGGATCAAGGTGATATCTAAGCAAAATTCGAATAGGTAGGCAATTAGCAAATTGATTTATTGAATTAGCTGCGTGCGCTAGATTTCGTTTACAACCTGATAGACCAAACCAAATGAATGGGCTTGCAAAACAAATATCGTCGGAGTAGGTGTTTTTGAATCTGCTTAATCCTGTGTTTCAAGTTTTCTTTATAGATTTGATGAAAATTATAGAAAATTCATAATTTCTGCTTACAATACACAGTAAGAGCGATATTTTTCAGTTAACTTATATTTATTTTTAGTATATTTTTTAGTATACACCTTGAGATTTCGGGTTTATTATTATTTTTGTTTGATAAAATTGTTCCATATTACGTTGTGGAAAATATTTTTATTCCTTTTTAAAAAAACTTTTGTTGTTTACCAATAATACAAATTTATTTTGTTTTTAATTAATTGTTTAGTTGGATTTTATTATGTTTTTATCTTTTATTTTACATATATTTTATAAAATCCAGCTAAACATAGTTAATTAGAAAAAAATACAAATTTGTATTATAGGTAAACAACAAAAGTTTTTTGAAAAAAGAATGAAAATATATTCTAAAATGTAATAATTTTTTTTTAAAAAACAAAAAACAAATAAACCAGAAATCTCAAAGAAAGTAAAACTAGAACACATCAGAGAATGCTTAGAAACAATAAGCAAAAAATAATGCTAAGATAGCTTAGCTTCCTCGTGGTATTGATGGAATAATTTTTTGAAAGTTGTGGTATTAACTGTGAGGCAACAGCGATAGAAGGTAGAGATATGAAAAGTACTCTCGAAACCACGCTGATGACGCCGGGTAGGCAGAAACATGTCCGTGTGTTAGTGTATTTTTCTCTCTCTCCTTTTATTGCGTTTGCCGTGAATTATTCCATCAATACCACGAGGAAGCTAAGCTATCTTAGCATTATTGTTTGGTTAAAGTAAAACTACATTAAATTGAAATCGGTTAAAAACAAAGAAATAACATAAACCTCCGCATTTTCAAAAGGACGAATAATGATAATAAGGGAAAACTAGAAGTGAGTATGCCGTCTGTGGATGGTTTTATTAAAACTCGATTTTATTTTGATACCCAATATTTCGTTCATTTGTCGTGACCTTCATAAGGACTTAAAATAAGAACCAAAAGCGTTAAGGACAATAACAGGTAAGCATTATAAAAACAACAACAATAATTGAGAAAATTTAACTTTACAGCTACTACATTTTAAAAATTTGTAACACGCATTCGAATTTGCATTATTTTACAGCATAAATACGTGTTAAGTACTAAAGAAGAGATGAATTTTAATAAAACTATCCAGAAACAGACCGCACGCCCGATTTTTCAAAAACTTGTTATTTTACTTCTCAATAATAATAGTAATAATGCTTTATTGATAATACCAGTCACACGTAATTCTATATGCTTCCTACTTTATAATAACTAAATTGGCAATTAAAGTATTCTTGCAAAAATTGTGCCAACATAATAAATTCCTGAATTCGTACTTAAACCTATTCCATGACAATAATGTCAGGTTTATTGATAGTTTGTTGTACAATCTAAGTTAAAAGTGATGGGAAATTCTAAGAAAATTTTAAATTAACTTTTTTCGCCAAAAGAAAATTGTTTCTTGTCGAGTACTAGAGTATCTAGTACAATTTTATGAGAGGAAGTATTTTCTAACGCCATGCTTCTGTGTTAAAAAAACACGTAATGCATGGCGGAAATTTCCGCAAGTTATACAACGCATTCATCTTGATTTTATATATGAGAAATAAAGCATTTTTAAAGCAGCGACATCAAAAATATTCCCAAGAGCATGGATTTAAAACATTCCTTGCCAAGAGATCTTATTTCGTTCACATTGAGGTTAGCGCTGCGTATAAATCTCTGTCTAATGTTGATGAGAACTCTCGTGGTTTTAGTGCGGGATTCAAATGCAATTCATTGGAGTTAAAGGTTTTCAAGTAGCAAGTTGCCCTTTAATCCTTCCCGGCGGGTGGGGGAGATCTACTGCGCAGAGCGAAATGATATTTAATGTGCATGAGATAGCGGCTGTCGCTCGGTTTATGCATTCACAGAAAGCAAACCTTCGAAAATAGTAAATCTATACACATCATAAATCTATAGCGAGAATAAAATCGGTTCTCAAATGGATCCCTGAACAACACACAAAATAAGCGATAACCAGAGAAATAAATAACTGACACTGTCTTTTTAGAGTTTAGTTTGCATAAATTGTGAAGGACTTTGAAAGTAACAAATAAATTTAAGCGCAGTATTCCTAATTAATACATAATAAATAAACAATGATAATACTATGTCCAAGCGAGGTAATTTTTCTTAAATGTACTTACCGTATGGTTGACTAACATTTTATTTTAATTGTAGACAGATCTAAGTTTCTTTAAATCAACAAAATATATTTTTGAGATAATCAGACCAAATCAACAAAATCATTCGTTCTAAACAACATTTCAATTTGCACGAAGTACAGGGACCATTATTCGCCAACAGCAGGTGTAAAACCAACCATTTCAATGGTTCTTCTTTTCTTGGTTATTTTTAGCCCTTGTTGACCTCGCAGTTTGCACGATATGCACTGCCTAACGTCGAAAATGTAATCCGAACATCTTTCCATAAAACGTGGGATGTTTTCGTGTCGATGAAATTTATTACAACACATTTTCATAGTTCAACTAGGGCATCATATCTTGCAGATCTAAATAATGCTCTCAAGTCGTCTTGATGCTGTGTAGAAGACCTACGTTCGTCAATTAACGGAATTGGCGAGGAGGACTCACAAAAGCTATAAGGTATATTAGTGAAGCAGGACGAAGAATTAGCTACAATATTTCGTTGCTGCTGTGCTTGGACAAAAAAAGATCTTCACAGCAACCACGCGAACTTGAAAAAAAAACTACAGAGCAGGAATCATAAAAGATATGGTAGCTATGAAGTAACCCGGTCGCCTGTTGTTTATTTTTTCCGAAAATAATTTGCATCATGGGTGACTGTAATATACTTCAAATTATCTCAATATATAAAAGAAATTAAAAAATATGGACGATAAACGGTACCCTGGCCCCACATTATTTCTTTTATTTTTTTTTAATATCTGCTATAGTTTCCGAGATATTTACAAAAATCTGAAGGTCCTACAAACTAATAGGGGCACTGCACCCAAAAATTGGGGGATGTACCCGCAAAAAAAATTATTGTTTTTATATCATGATTTCATCAAAATCTGAATTTGCGGGTTACCGGTGTTCCCTTGTTAGTAAATGAACATGTTGATCGCCAGGTGTATCCCATATGACACGTATTAAGCGAAATATCAGTCATCCTGTAGGCCGCGCGCTCGTCATAAATAATTCACCGCGAAATCGTGTTACTGCGCTGCATGCATTATTCGGCCATAATACTCCAAAACGCGAACCGAACGTGTACTGGAATACATCATTGTTACGAACCTGATATCATCGCATGTACACTTTGGCTTATGCGATGTTTATGCGAGGCTCCGATGCGATATGGGGCGAGGAACGAGGGAAAATAAAACAGTACACTCGAAGTGTATAAATCACTCTGGGAGTCTCCTCAAAACGGTACATGTCTATATTATGCAACGGAAAGCTGTTTTGAGCGCCACTATGGATACCTTAGCAGCTACGTAATATTGATAGAGTGAGCGACAATGTAGAAACTAGATGCTGTTGAATACCTATTTTACATACACTATTATATACAGTGCGTTCAAATTGTATGGAATAATGCTTTTGCAGCCGTTATAGTACATTATATGAAAAAACATTTTATATAAAATTTATTTGGTGAGATCTTGAATTTTTTATGAGTTACACAAGAAGAAATGTAGGATGAAAGTGACGTCGTTGATTGATAAAAGTCAGAAGGATACTTATACACAAGCGATATAAAAGCATGTAATATACGTTTTGTCGTGTGAAGATATACCTTCGTATTTTATTTTCAAGGAACTAGTTGAAGTGAGACAGAATATGGCCGAGCAAAGGGTAGACAAGAGCTTTCATAATGTTTACTGCAGTGCAACCTTTATAATTGTAAGACAGAGAATACCACCCCTTTGATGTTTGATATTTGTTTTGTACTTTGTTTTTACTTAGTTCTCGTATTTCTTTTGTTGAAAATTCTTTTCAGAACTATATTAAAGTAAATAGTTTAGTTTGTTGTAAGTATTGAAATGTTGGACAAGTAAACAAATGTTTAAAACATCCTTTGTAGAGATGCCCGGCAGACGACTGAGTTCTTGTTGTCAAGAGATGGTTTGTCGTTTGCTATCGTACTTCGTGAAAGAAAAATAAAGTGGAAGTCCTTTAATATCTGTTGATGCGATCCATGAAATAAATTGTAATTGTTTAGAATTAAATCAAAGCTTATATACAAGCTGTAGAGAGTCGCAAATGCTTTGCATATTTCTGTGGGTACTGTCTACAATGCAAAGCACAAGAAAGAAGAACTTCTTCTATTTCTTCATCTAGTACTTCGACTGTCCTGTACAAGTCAAGGGTGATGCCCAAAACACATGATCTGTCAAAGGGAATTAAAGGGATATTCGTAAAGTCATTTATGGGATGCACAAGGATGTTGTTTATTAGTTCTTTCTCATTCTCCCCACCATTAGAAAGTAGTACCCTAAGAGAATAATTTAATTAGCGCAAATTTCTCCCCATGCGTTGTAGTCTTTGGATATGCCGTACCTACTAACAGTGCCGTTAAGGAAAAAATTATGATTCATCGAAAAAGCAACCCTGTTACTCTAATTTACGTCGTTTTTAATTTTATCCATCCTCAATTCACAAATCCTCGACTAAAATCATCTTGGGATAATCGGCTTGTAAAGGTGAAACTTGCTCTCCTTTAATATTTGATTTGCTTAACTTAGATTATGATTTAAATTTTTTTTGTCCTCATTAGTTGAAATCTTTCGTGTTCAACAAGTTGAGTAATTGGTTCTGTAGGCTACGTTGGATATTCTTCATTGGAAATCAATCAAACTTTTTGTTGTGTTCTCTTACGATCACCATAATTTGAAAAGTGAAGGAAAATGTTTTGTAGTGAAAATGCCTTCAATATCAAGAGATCAACCAACAACAAAAAATCTGGGAACGACTGAGCGATCTAAAAGGAGAAAAATTGAAGATATCCGTGCATCGATGTTTTCCCCAGAACTAAGCTACGTTCTGAAGGATAATATGAAGCCGGAAAACTCATTCAATAGATAACAAAGACTTCCCCGACATGTGCTAATAGAATTAGCCAGGGGAAAATTGAACCCGGCACACGCACGCCCTAACAGTTCTCCTTAATCTGCATTTCGAGTCCGAGAAGGAGGATCTGGCTATTTCGTATTCATTAACCGAAAAAAGGAAAAAAAACTGGACTAACTAAACAATTACGTAGAAAACAGCCATGGAAAGTTGAAATTACGCCCTTATATTCGTTCATAATTCATCTTTCAGTTTTGTTCGTATATTGTCGAGGGTTTGTGCAACATAGCACAGCATGTTCTTGTACAGTATAAAAAAGCTGCTTGATATCCATTTGGCTGACGAAAATTTGACCTACAACATGTAGGTATCGTTACTGTAGCAGAGAAACTTCAGAGTTTGGTAAGCCACACTGTGCAGCGACATTTTGAAACAAGTACGCGAACAACTTAACCTGTGTCTAATATTGACATGCAAAAAGTTACGTAGGTACATATTTAACGGTTATATGCGTAAACTTATTTTTTGTTTAAAAATGCTTATTTTACTTCCTCTTCACAACAGAAATGAGGTTACAAACAATGTAGATATATAACTATATATATATATATATATAGAATTACTATTTTTATTGTTTTAAAGCTATCTTTGCAGAGAGCTGATATTTGTTTTGATCTTTCCAAACACATGTGCGTCACGATCTCCAATCGCAGAAAGGAAGTGGGTAACATCCTCGCAGTAATGAGACATTGAATCATCCTAGCTCATGTCCGCTATTTTCTACTGAATGCATCGGCGTTATAACATCTGTATATCGATCGACATAGTAAGCACCTGCATGAGCTATCGACTACCGACTAAAACCATTCTTCAACTAATACCTCCTATATTTCGGTATAAATACTAACGAACGGTAAACTAGTTTCGAGAAAGAAATATTGCACTCAGTATCTGGGCGATCTCCAACGTTACGGGGATACTGATTCAATTGACGATAAGAGTTCCATCTGCTGGGCGGAAAGAAGAGTGAATTAAATATTAGATTGGAGTGCATAGTTCCCGTCGAGGCATTATTAATCTCCTCTGAGCAAATTTACTTCCATTCGTGCGACATTTGCCGTCGCCACCGCTTCTACTCTTTACGCAACGATTCGAGGGAGAGCTTCGCTCAAATTCTTTAACCGCCGTTTTTCATTCGTTTCATTTCTCGTTTTTCTTCAATTGTGGATATATCTGCATACAACAGGATTAAATTTGCTTTGCGCTAGTTACAACAATAGACACCAGGGTTAGATGGAATCTTACGAGGAGGACCTTTCGAAATTTATGGTCGCTATTGTGCATTTGAAGAATGCAATGTTATCGATTAGAGTAAGCAAATAAATGAACACCCTGAGTTTCTACTGTATCTGCCTCTTGGTCTATATCGCTAATCTCCAAACTACCGAGCAGTATATCTTCAGACGCCATCTAGCGCCAAGAGATAGAAGGCATGTACTCTGAAAGCAGCGATAAGAGCGAGTACATATCCGTCTGCTTTCCTCACATTGCTTTCGACGGGAATGATTCCAGCAATACCATGGGCCATATTAGCAACATCTTCGGTTATTGTCTTTGGGTATTTTTTTATTTGTTTTAATACATCATGGTAAGACTGTGAGATCAGCATAGCATAGTGAGGCAGCACAAAGTGTGCTGCCATCTCACAACTAGGAGCTCGGGAGCTTCTCGGGAGATGGTTTGGTGTCTGTATCCGGTCTCTTGTCGCTGGTTTCTAGACGCCAAATTTGTAATTGGTTAGTATCACTTATGGTTTGAATTGTAAGAAAAGCTATGATGTTGATTAAAAAAAAACTTGAATTCCTACAATAGCAGTAACTTTCATTTTGAGCACACAGATGCGTCTCGAACCTAAGAATTTTTGTTTTCGTGGTATTGGTATTTGACACACATTTGTATTAATTAAGTAATGGTTACATAACCACCAAGACGTTTACATAAATACAGAAAGCAGACACACACTAACAAGGGAACATCGGTAGCCCTCAAATTTAGATTTCGCTGAAACTGTAGACACTGAAAGAGTACCACAATGTAAAAACAACACACTTTTTTTCCGAAAAATAAACAACGGGGAACCGAGGTAACCCATACCTCTCATATTTTTTGTATATCTTTTTTTATTTTTGAGAAGTAAAGTGGCTTTACGGCAATGGAGCACCGTTTTGAACGTAAACGCTTCTTTATTTTTGATGAATAAAAAACCATTATAAAAAATATGGGGGGGATCTTAGTCGCCTGTTCTTTATTTTTCGTCGTAACAATTTACTGAGACGCTCTACCCCAAAGTCGACGGATTCATCCACTAAAAGATATTATTTTATTCTGATTCCATGATACTCTTTCAGTTGAACTGTTGAAGCGTCTCGTTCCTGCTACTAACTACTACAGACTTTAATCATGCATATACAGTTATATTATGATTTTTTATTTTGTGGAACAGAGTACACCAAAAGCAAATAATCAAAGCATTAGGCAAACATTACTGATCGCGTCTAAATCGAGATGGCGTACTTTATCACGGCCGAAAATCGTTTAATTAAGGCCAGAAGACATCGACCCTTTAAACCAATCAATCTATCAAGCGCTCCCGCGATCAAATTCTAACTCGAGAGTGCCACACGGTTAATAATAGCGAACCGATTGAATTATAAATTGTAACCCGAGAATACGCGCGGCACACGGCAATGACATTTAGATTCGAGATCTTTATGTTTCGCCCTGCCTACCGTAAATATATCTCCGGCAGGCGATTGAGTTACGGGTCGCGGATCAATTATAACAGTACTGCAGACACACGCCGTCTCGTTCTATTGTATATCGCGGAATAGCCGTGACCTCAACCCGAGATCCTACAGCCGGCGCGATAGGCGCTCGGACTTGAGTTCGTATTCGAAGAACCCGTTTGTGCTGGGTGTTGGCTAGTCTTCACTGAAGGTAATTATATCTCAGCAGTAAGATTATCTGCTAATTTATATAGAGTGGCTCAGAAAGGGACTTCTAGTTGGAAATATTGGTCCAGGAATAACATTAAACGTTGCTGAATTTCCAATAGAAATCTTATATGAGATAGTATGCTGGTATTCTCCTATCAGCAAATATAAAAGGTGCAGGCTCAGAACTTTATTGTGAATGGGAATTTTTAAAGCGTTTTTTTAGTGTTACAAAGTTTGACTGTGGAGACGTTTAAAATTACATTGAAACCTACAG
The DNA here is from genome assembly GCA_902654985.2 of Oryctes borbonicus. Taxonomy (NCBI): domain Eukaryota; kingdom Metazoa; phylum Arthropoda; class Insecta; order Coleoptera; family Scarabaeidae; genus Oryctes; species Oryctes borbonicus. Next base: position 2,898,831 of record LR736877.1, read on the forward strand.
ATGTGTATAGACAAGTTCCTACCTACCCAAAAACGTATTCTTTTAAGTGAAGTGTGCTATATATTATTGGATTTGTAACATCCTGTGTCTATATTAATAGTATACTTCTGTGGTCTAAGGTTCACAATTCTTTAACAATTAATCTTCTATGATGTAAAAAAATATCATACAATAAATAATTTTATCCTTTATTTTTAACTGTTTAAAATTTAAGAACATAAAAAGCGATTCGTTTTCAAAATTTATTGGATATTGGATCAGTTTCCAAAAGTAGCAGATTCCTAATTTTGGAAAGAAGCAGTCTGTTCCAAATTCCCACAGATAACACAATATCCCGTGATTAAACTTTATAGTATCTAAAAGCCATATCATCCTTGCTAGAACGCATACTATAGCGCAATACCTTTAAAGCAGCAAGCACATTAACTACATTCAATCTAAAGTCAGGCAAACTCAATACAAAACAAATTCCTCTGTGCAGAAGGAATGAACGCTTGATTCTGCTTCGCTAGGAACGTCAAACAATGCTCCGACCGAGCTCTGTAAATAAGTGTGTATTTTCACATCAAAGACAATCAAATATCGCCTTTATATAACCTCAATACCGCGTGTACGGGCACGATAAAGCGTTGTGTGGTGGCGGGGTTCGTAGAAGAATATCCTATTACAAATATTAAATAAAGTCTGCAATGGGAGATATAAGGCAACATTCTCTCTACACGTATAGATTCTAAGTAAAATTTGCGCCGGCGAATAAAAACTCACCACTCTGTAAGAGTGGAGGTGTAGTATATGTAGAGGTATTGATCCCGGGCGAGTTTTATCGAAGAGAAAATATAATGTATACAGTGCAACTTTCTTCCAGGCGTAGATGACGAGGAAAAATACAAGTATTATGAGTGCCGGTTTCAATGTCTGAGTATGATGGGTAAGATTCTAAAGTCGTAATTTTAAAAGTTTTCAGTTTAACAGAGACATAAGTATTTCTGTTGTCACCATGTCTGGCTGCCACGCAGTGATATGCTAGCTGAACAAAGGTAAGTAATAATATTTTCCATTTCCTTACGAATGGCATATATTAGTATGCCGTTTGAAAGCAAGTAGGATCTTCGCTAATTTTTTCAACGTAGGGCAAAGGAATATGACAAGAAAAAAAATGCGTATCGTATAGTGTCCCATAAGTTATATATTATACTTAAAGCCTTGATATCCTCTCTATTATTAATTGTTTTTTTTTTATATTTAACATTTCTTTTAACATCCTTTTTTTGATAATTAACTCCCGGTTCTAAAATGCTTACATATGTGTTCCAAAATACGTAATATTTTTTACCTATAAGCTTGAGAATGTTGAAGAAATAATCAGCGAAACGTAGCAAGAATAAAATAATATACACTGTGTCCACGGATTTGGTGCAAACTTATACAACAGTGAACGTTGATACATTTTTTATAGTATTTTATGTTTTAGTTTTTTTTTATACATATTTTTAGATATAAAATAATTTAATAATATTACTAAAATTAATTCTTTATTACAAATATAAAATTTTATGAAATATTTTCTAATGTATATAAATTCGAATGTGATAAAAAACAACAAACAATTTATTCAACGTAACCCCTACCTACTTCCACACACTTTTGGACCGTATACTTAAATTCTCTGTAAACGTTCCTGATTGTTCTTATATCAATCTTACTAATTATTCTTCGTAAATTTTGTAACATATCCAAATAATTGTATTGATTTAAATTATTTTTGAAAAAAAGGGGCAAATAATTTTTATTCAATAAAATTCCACACCACACGTTTACTTTCTTATAACGTTGGTCCAATTCATACGAAAATTTGGATTCTCTTTTGCCCAATATCTACAATTTTGGGATGACACATAACCATTAGTGGTAAAAGTAGCTTCATCCGTAAACAAAATTTTATGATGAAAAAATTGATCCTCCATAACATTTTCTCCAACCCAAGTAGTAAATTCTAATCTAAATGCATCGTCCCGGGTTTCCAGAGTATGAATAAATTTGGGCTTGAATGGATGAAGCTTGTTTTCCTTAAAGATTTTTGCGGTAAGCTCTTGCTTACGCCTAACTCCGCCGCTCTCTTACGTAGTGATATTTTTGGATCTTCTAATACAGATCCCATAGCTAGAACAGTTCATGCATCATCTTCATTGTATTGTTTCGTTGTTTTCTTCTTTCTAACAACAGAGCCAGTTGCATCAAATTTCTTAACAAGCTTTTTCAAGGAATTAATAGCGATATTAATGCCGAGGAATTTAACGTTAAATTTGTTGATCGCTGTTCGATATATCCCCAATTCCATAACACCTAATCAAATAAATTCGTTGTTGCAATGTTAACATCATTGCGATCGTTCGTGATTGCAAATGTCGTGTCACTTAAATTTGAAGCAGACAAATAATTAAATGTCAACAGAATTTCAAGACAATACGATTATCAACAATATTTTGAACTTAAATTTTTGAAAAAAGCAAACACGTTTTCAACATTTATATGCATACAGAAGGTAATCAGTGCATCTTAATATGTTTTCTAATGGTCTTAAGGCAAGCAAAAACTTTCGTAAAGAATAACTTTTTTTCATAAAATGTAGAATAAAAAAGTTTTTCCTCTTGTGCACCAAATCCGTGGACAGACTGTATAAAATAAAGAATTTTTCTTTTATACCAATAAAAATAAATTAAACTTACAATCTTAAAGAAACAACATTTTAACCAAATACATAAGCTCAAATAAGAAACAAAAATCAAAGCAAATTACACACTTGTACCTACATACTGTATCAATAAAATGATTCACGACAAAGGAAAATATAAGTAACAGATCATTATTCGTCATGTGTTTCTTATTCAACAGAATCGTCAATTAAACAATCGTCCTAATTTGTATTAGCTGGTGGGTGGGACAAGCAAATTTGTTTCGAGGGAAATTTGTCTAACTTTTTCTTGGGTACATCCCTTATTGTTAGACTATTAATTACAAGATATATTAAGCTCTTATTCAATACCTGAACGTTCTCTAGCATTATAGTCTTGAAACCTTCAGCAATGTTTGTTTCAGGCTTCCTGAGCTTCCTCAGAAAGCTGACCTACAGAAACGAGTTTCTTATGATTTCGGTACTGCGGACTAGAATGTTGTGTAAAGTTGCAGGTAGTACCACGAATGCTTAAAAACACATCAAAAAATGCTTAGAAACAACAACCAAAAAAATGCTGCTAATATAGCCACTCATGGTCTTGGTGGAGTCACTCATGGCAAAAGCAATGCTTTTCCAAACATGATTCCCTGACTTCCTCTGTGAATTTCTTAAATTTGGTTAATTTAATATCATATCCAGAAGATAAAATTCTGAGTTTTTGAAGAACCCGCGTAGAGTGTTATTATCATTTGTCGAACCGTATCCTGGTTTCATATTTAAAGGAAATCTGAATTAAAATTGGACGCTATTTTATATTCAGTTTATCTTGTTTATTTGTAACTTGTCATTTGTTGACAGCAAGACGATAGCTGATATGCAATAAACACTCAAAATAACGAATCCATGCATATAATGCAGACAAACTAAAGCCAGTTCATCAATAACGAAAAAGCCACCGCTGTTTTTTTTTACTTGGAATCGTAAGATCAGTAAGTAGAACTATAAAATGAATACAACACATTATAATTAAAATAGTACTTACCAAAAATATAGTTAGATAACATGTATAACGAACAAAATGGCCACCAACAAGCGTACGTTCAACGTCGATGTTACGAATCACCCCACTCCGCCTCATATGTATTGACCATATTGTAAAGACGATATCAATCCAACGAAGATTTATCAATGTCAAAAAAATCTGTATCCAATATTTTGCCAATATCTGGCATCGGGCCTACGTCCAGGTAAGAATCACGATATACAGCCACTCTTCCTATATTGGTCCAATGTTTCGCCGTCCTTTGGCCAGTATGTGGTTCCACTTAGGACTACGAGAAATAAAGCCGAACTTGGCGAAAAAATATTTGTTTCTGTGTGTTAAGATGGAAAAAAGAACGTGGCACCTCCTTTGTTTGTTTTTGATCATACGCAGTAGATTCCGACACAATACGATATATTCTTACTTCGGCATAAATGTTTTTTTTTTATTTATCGAATGACAGATGTGCCGCACTACGTACAATGTATTACAATATGGCCGTTGCACTTTCTCTTTTATAACAATAACGTTTATGTAATTAACACATTATTACTAATCTTCGTCACCTTTTGATTGACACCCGCTTCTTTATGCCTACATAGGCACCACATCATATTTTCACCATTACACAACCTGGCTCGATTATTGATTACAATTTGTGAAAATGTTCTCCCTTTCTTTGTTAGCGAAGAATAGGCATTAAAATCTACACTGGTGGCCTCGTTGTAAAAATCCAACCACCTTTGTGTCCCATTTACCACATCGTCGCGTCTTGCAACTTCAAAGGTGAGAAGTTAAGAAGCATCGCGTGTATTGTGCCTACATACTTTGCTGTGACCTCCCCGACTTGAAAAGAAACAAATAACATGCTGGTATAGCCATAATTTTAATGTCAAATAGAACAAGCTGACATTTACCGAGACCGCAAAGTCGATAATACGTAATAACAGGAGAAATTGCTTTCGCGTTGAATATTTTTTCTACGGTAATAGTAATCGTTATGTACCGGCTGTCTTTTTCACCATGATTGCATTGTAAATTTAGCTTTCTCGTTGGCAAATAAATTCAATTCAATTTCGGGTGCTTATTGTATTCAATGAATGGCGAATGAAGTTGTTTATCTTCTGTAAACATCTTTTGTAACCAAGTTGATTATAGTAATTGATTTCGATTACATGTATCTATTGAAACGTAGCGCTATTTATAGAACCCAAATAATATTATGTTTCGTTATTTACCTTAATGTTATGAGAGCGGCGGTAATAATACACTATATTGAAAGATAATTTCATTTTCATTTGAGCACGAAATAAATTTATGAATTATTTTATTCAACATGTTTTGAATAAGAGGGTGCTTTGTAGTTGTGACAAGCATGTATATTGTCAAGATAACTTTTTGGAGAAAGGTCACATCAGTTTAACTGAAACGAAAAAGAATAGAATAATAGCATTTTTCGTGAATAAATGTTTAATAGCAATGTTTGAAATTTATTTATTCCGATTGAAACTCAAACCAAACAAGTACCACTACTTCCTTTGTTCAAAGCTTGCAATTTGAAGTTCCCAATAATACATAGGATCAAATGTATTCCAGAAGAAAAGGGTAGCTTTTCAAAGCCATGTCTTGTTCCGAACCTCCAATTATGCTGCACCAATTATTCAGAGAACATTTTAGTAGAAAAGTATATCCTTGTTAAATAGAAAATTTATTTGGTCTTATCCATTAATTAATAATAAATAAAGTTTCGCGTAGATGCTATTGCTATGTTTGAAAAACTAAATGTACTAGATCTCGTACTTTTAAACTTAAAATACGGAATGTTCCCAGCTAGGGTCCCTAGTCGCACAGCAGATAAAAAAGCTGATTTGCTCTCTCGGAGAGTTCGGCTGTGAGTGTTACATTAATGATGTGCCTCCGAAGATTGACCATTCTAGCTTTGCATATGCCGATGACATTAAAATTATTGTTATTTTATTTATTATATTTATTAAATTAATGTGGCCTTGATATGCTAGTAGAATGGTGTGAATATTTTAAGCTCAAAATAAATGTTGAAAAACACGGTATACTTATATATTCCCGTTCTTGTTCACTCTATTTATAGCCTTGCCAGATCAAAGGTGATTGGTAATCTAGAACTTAAACATTTGTGTGTACTTTTTGATATAACTCTCCCCTTTAAATTGTTTATTAACAACATCTGCTCTCAGACTGTGAAATCTCCGTGATTTATAATGCGTGTCTCTAAATACTATACATCATTATTAAAGTCATTATACTTTGCCTTTGTTCTGAGTAAATTAGAATATGGCGTTCTTACCCTGAGAAGGGCACTCGACATGGTGAACTATCAGAAAGGCATGCGGAGGAAAAGCATTTGTTCAGGGGTTACTTTGAAATAACATCGATTGGTCCTTTATACTAGAAGGATTGTCTTTCCCTGTGCCATGCTTAAACTCAAGAAATGATGGTGATGATCAAGTGCTGTAAGACGGGAAAATTTAGAAATAAATGATTTTACCAATTTAACTAGCTTCATGGAATTCGTTAGTGTCTCAGAGACATTCTTTTGGCAATTTAAGTTCAATTGGAAAACGATAAATGAATTTTAAACGAATATTCTAGATTTGAAGCGAGAACTAACAGATTCCAACCTAAACACGATTCTTTCTGTAACCCAGCCTTTTCCATCACCACGCGTGACTCGAACTTCGATATCCAAATAGAACTCGAGCGATAAACACTCACGAAATGGGGAACACAAGCAAACATGAGATACCTGGATCTATTTAATCCAAACTTTGAAAGTTAGTTAGCGTCACCGTAATTCTTTACTTATTCGCGAAAGCGATTGTTTTTGGCCACAGCAAATGTTGGTAATGTTACTTTTCCAAAAATTGGTCAATGACGAAAAGTAGCATAACGGAAGTGTTGGCGGGACTTAATGTTAATAATATTCTCCTAACTCCTACGCTACCTAGAGGTAAAAGGAGATAAAAAGAGCTGCAGCTTCCGAAAACAAGCTGACAGCCGCCAGACGAATCTTTACTTGGGTACTGAATAAAACACAAAGAAAAAGGAAGGAAAATAACATAAAAAAATCTATTGATTCTACTTCTATTAACAAGCATCCAACAAAGAAAAGTAACAAAATATTCACCAAAATAATTCTTCGTTGTTACAGCTTTTTCTCATCGAAGTATCCTCCTTTCACGTTTAACAAAACTTCCACCACCCGCGTTACTTTCTAAGCGTGTGTATTGTAATGTTATTTTTAGCAGCATTGACGTTAGCTGTAATTAGCGCTACCTATACATCACGCATACTGACTCCAATATGTCCGTTCGCTTAAAGCTAACTTCCTTCTAATGACTGCGAGCCCGTTTTTGGAAAATGCCATCCTATTATCTATGGAGTGTAGGAGTTAGGAGAATATAAGTCCAGCCAACGACGCTAGCGGTGGAACGGTGTAACAGCTTCATTTTTCTCGCCTCCTAAAACATACATAGCAGTCATATTATTTATTCGTGAAATTTAAATTTGTACAGTTATTTGTGATATAAAACGTCATAGAATAGCGTAGAATATGAGCCTCAGTTGCGTCTCTGCATCGTATTACATTATGCTACTTCTAAAAATAAGAGTTTCCGTTTGTCTTTTGTTATCATCATATTTTTTGGCAAAGTAAAATTATCAAAGTTTGCTGCTATCGCGATTAAATTTGTTCGTTGCATATTTCGTTTCCCATTCCCGAAAAAATGTTCTTGAGACACTCCCGTTCCAATAATCCTTAAATTTTATTAAATAATTTGGAAAAATCAACTACTCCTAAATTTTCTCCTCTTCAGTATAGAAACATTGACTTCGTACTATAGCAACTCCAAGCGATTCAGGTCTGATGAGGCTTTGATGTGGCCACGACGCAATTTGCATCCTATTAGCTTCTGTCTAAGCGTTCAAATAATTTTTGCAAATTTTTGCAGAATGTTTCGAATCGTTAGGGACAAGCATCCTCTATTAAGCGGAATCTTAAGAAAATAGCGTCATGTTGGAGAATTCTTCTAATATACTACAAGCACATGCTGTATGTCTTCTCGTCGTAAACAACCCAAGTGCACGTAATTTGATATTCACGAGTAACACAAACCGGGCACAATAAAACAAACAGTAGAAGCAGACGCCTTTTTTCTAGAAATATATTTATCTAAAATTTATATATATATATATCATTTCACTGCTTAAATAAGGTACAAACAACATGTTAATGTTATACAAAGATTCAAATGGAACAAAATTTGGAGTATGTACACAAAAAAAGAAAATTTTTCCGCTAATGCCTAACTGTTATGTAGCATCCCTCATTCGGATTTTAAGCAACTTACCTCTAATGGCTTAATATTTCAGAAACCTCTCAATTACACAAAATTAGTTTATTTGTCCGTGATTTCGTGCGTTTGTGTGTATAACTTCGCATATGGGGCAGAATTCATTTGCTTCCGTGATTTATCGACCATACGTCACCTAATGCGTTTCAACTGTCGCACGTCTCATTAATTGGCGAAACATCATCAAATAATGTTGATACGGTTCACATAACGATATGCGATCTGCCTGCCACAGTCAATCATAATTACTGCACGATAAATTTCAGTCACTTATTCCACATTAAAATTACAACAGTACAGTACAAATGTTTTGGGTGAACTGGTAGATCCTATTTGCGCCTATGACAGACATATGATTTTGAAAATAGATCGTAGTTCGTCCGGTAAAAACGTGTCTTTCGAGCATTGACTCAGCTTGCTTTTATCTCGACTCGCTCACCCCTTCAGAAAATTAGAACTTAATAAAATGAAGATATTTGAAATTTCTATGGTTTTTCCGCCGTGATTATTTTTTTTTTCAAAAATGCTAACCTCTCTTACATCGCTTACTTAACAGACGTGTCAACCATTACACCACAGGATCGTAAGCTTTTTAATGTGGGGAATATCGAGCGCTTGTCCGATAAACGGAGTCAGGTTCGAGTCGTTAGCGGAACTGACATTTTTAAAGGAGTTTAATCATGTCGGAATAGCCAAGGAAATCATGGATTTTTATATTTTATCGACGATACGATATTTATTTCGATATGAAGATAAGAAGAAATAACCAACTGCTTTGTTTAACCGATATACACGCTACCGCCCGAATATGGAATATGATAGACACCAGTGGCTTCCAGATGATTGCGGTGTTTGGTGGGAAAATAGTCTGAGAGTTTGAAATGAATTTGAAAACGACAGGAGACAAAGGAGATCCCGTAACTGCGCCTAAAACATGCTCCGTGAAACTGGAAATAGGTGGAAGAAAGACAAGCTTCAACTAAGTCAGACAGATCATCCGCTTGATTGCTGAAGAATCTCTCTGATAATGGAAAATCTGTTCGGTGTTTGAACTTTGGCGAAGAAGGGTTCGACAAAGTAAATCCAGAGATGTTGGAAAGTTTGAGTGAACGTATGTTCAGCGTAATGTTTTAGAAGGTTAGAAGCATAGTTCGATAATTTGCAGGTAGAGTAAAAATTGAAGGTTTGATTTGGGAGGTTTGGCACGTGTGAGGGTTTTGTTGCAAAGCGAATGAGATCAGCGGTTTCAGATGCAAGGCCGACAAGAACAAACTCTATGCCAGTAATGTCTTAGGCAGGTATAAGTTTAGGAGTGAGAGAAATCTTAAGGCCTTTGCTTAGCGCAGCAATCTTATCGGAAGAGAGAGGTCGATTGGTGTGACATGATTGTAGGATTTTTGGGGTGGTTTAGGAATTAGGGAACTGAATTTTCGGGTTTGTTATATATATATATATACAGTGTTCTGCTAATAAGCTTACCATTGTTCTGATAGATTTCCTGCCACTGTAAATGTAGACCTGTGTCCAATTAGAAATTGCTTGGTCTGTCTCCGACCTGGAATACTTTTCCACCAGTCCTGAGATTTTTTATCTTTCCATTGTTTAACAGTTGGTTAAACTACATTATGAGCTATTCCTATAGAGTGCGTTTAACTTTTGACAGCAGCTGACGAGCCTGCTTCCTCTGCCTCGACATTCCTTCGATGGCCTTCCCATACCAGTTTCCACCTCGCTTGTGCGAGGTCTCGCTGAAAAAGTAGCAATAGATTGATAATTAAGTTCTTGCCTGTCTAATTGCCCCCGGTGTTGTTACTATTCAGCTTAAAATGCTGTGGTGGTTAGATATTTTTGGTCTAATCTCACAAATTCCAGCATCGACTCCTGTCTCTGTCTTTGAACCGTCTATGTGCCAGATAGATTCGGCTTTAATAGGCGGACCTTTCCTCCATTCTTCTCTATCTGATATTACCGTTTTATAGATGTAATCGAAGCTGCATTTGGGACTGATGGCGTCACTGGGCCCCTTTGTTAACGGCTTTGCCTTGAGCTTCTTAACAGCTTCTGATCTGCACTGCGCTATTTAATTATAAAAGGTTGACCCTTCATTAGCCTGTAGCTAATTAGCCTGGCCTCTCCTTGAATGTGTAGATATAATGGTTCCGAGTTAAGGACATAACTAGCTAGAAGCTATATTTTCGAATTATAACTTAAAATTGTGTTTATCGGAAAGAATAAAATATAAAATCGATGTTTTCATTCGAAAACTCTTTACAACTTTCAGCGGTACGAGGCCAGAATGGAGACTCTCATATATTCGTCCTCAAAACATCGCAACCGCATATTAAAATTACATAATATGATTTGCATTTCTCGCCGGTGCGGTGGGTTAGAATCGATTGACGAAAACTTATCTTTTCTCGCATCTACCTGTTATTTTCTCTTCTTCGACTGCCGTCTTTTCGATGCGCATTTCTGGCAGGCACTACGTTCAATTTCAAAGTTTTATTGACAAAGTTTTTAATTCCGTAAAGGTACCTACCCCTGCCGGTCGATTTCTGGGGTTTACGTTAAAATGACGAAGCGCTATGCGACCGAAAAGTCGAAAGAAAGGAAAGAGAAGAAGTTGTATGCCTATGAGAATTCGGGATGATGCGATGCCGGCGAAAAATGCGGTTGTTACCGCGAGTTAATATAGTTTGGCAGCTATATCAATAGGGAACGGTAGATGGTGTGACGTGTAAAGTTAGGCCGTGAGAAATCAAAAATAATTTTTTTAGACGTAAGAACAAGGAAAATAGCTTAATTTTAAATTATATAATTTGGTAGCCTTGGTAATATTTCTAGATACCTTATTTTGTGGTAATAAATAAGTAGGTCACTACGAACTTTATTAAGAACATTTACGCCCGTGGGGACACGAGAACATATCTTTGTGTATCTGTTGGTTGAAAACTTTTGAACTTGTAACAGAATCCATTAAACGATAATTTGAGGACATATACACAAAACTTTGTTAAATGCTCAAAAAGTTAATTATATGGCGCTGTAATATGAGAGCTTCCACGCCAAACAAAAAATACAATGCTTCTATAACTGATTCTTGATATGATTACCAAAGCTGTTCAAGTTGAGGTCGTAACGAGTTTTGTCGCTGTAATTTATCTATTTTTAAATAGAATTGAGAGACAAACAATTTCTATCGTCCTGAACATACGTTAATCACGTACTCTAGAAGGTCCTGGATTCACATGTTAAGTACTTACGTTTTAAGCGGTCTCTTTAATGAATCTTTTGTGTAGTTTTATTCGTTTAATGTAAAGCTTTTGTTGCCCAACAAAGTATAATTAAAGATATTACAACAAACTTTGAATTAAAACGAACCATAAACAACACGGAGAGTTTGGATTAAAGCTGGTACTTTTCACGGATTACACATGTATGCACACGTACTTATTTAACAAACGTAATTGTTCGGGTGCATAACATCCAGCTTTACGTTATACGCGAGAAACGCGACAAACACCATCATACACCATCGCTTCGGCTTCATAGCGTATGACGCACATATGACAAATTCACCTGCACAACTAATTTTTCATCGTCAGCGATAATACAGCAAACAGAGGCCCCGTGTTAAATGTGCCTCTGTTACAACGCCACGGATACATGCACATCACGTACTGATTTTATGTGAACAATTTTTTTCAAAGGGTTCGTTCGTACATCTGCACCAGCCACTGCATATTTTAAATTTCATGCTGCAAGTGACATTTTTGAAATTGATTAAATGAAATGCATTACTCATATGGAGACGTGAATGGCCTACCCTTTTCACTTAAAAAGAAATGAAAATATGTATGTAAATAATTGACGGCACAACATTTGTTTATTTTCCATCGTTTTTATATAATGGGATTTCGCACCGATGAAATATTTCCGGGCGGATATTGTCACCATCGTATGTGTCGAATTATCAACCATCTGGTGGAGATATATCTCTGTGCAGTCGAATTTGAAAGGATTTGCAGCTGATTCCTGATATTAAATATTACTATTTTGTCTATTTCTCAAAGATTTGTTATAAACGGTTTATCGTTAGAATTATGTATTTTCAATGCCATATGGCTCATATATTAAGTAAGCTCGCATCGCAACTTACCAGCATAGTCTATACTGCTTCTAAAAGCTGCTCTAAAAAGCAGAAGCTGCTAATTTGACATTGCACTGAATGGCTGGACATAAACGTACATATATCTTGGAAGGCGTGAGATATTTTAATTTTGGTGTTCTTTTAGGAGCACCTTGTCACTAATATTTAAAATTAAGGAAAAAAACAATACATAAAATGTGTTTTCTTGTTTCTTTTTTTACCGTCATTTCCTCTAATTTAAAATATTTTTGGAAGTATGTGGCGGACTTCTAAAAAACATCTTTTTATTTATCTTTGAAGCTGTATTAGTAGATCTCAATTGTAACAGATTTAGAGATTTTTGAGACTGCAATTTCTGTGTATTTTTAGAAATGGAAAAGAATATAAAATCTTACAAAATCAAATAGACGGGCTAATCTCTCACGGGACAGCTATATATGGTTTTTTCTTTTACACGCTTATATATTTGTTCTTGCAGAAACTTTTCCACATAAAGATCTTCCTATAATGACCGTGAATTATTGGAATTTCTTGAAGACTATTAGTTAGTAGACATATCAACATAATTAACTGTTTATAAACTCTGTTTCTGTTTCAAGAACAAAATCAACAAGAAGAACTAACTAGTAACAAAAGAAAATTCAAGTGGCTCTTCCTTAAGACACCCTTAGCGACATAATAACTATGGTCAAAAACAAACTCGCTCTAGTTATTACAAGAAAGCCTTTTATTCGTTGTTTCTTTAAAATAATAGTTCAACCTTACCGGCCAAAGAGCGTACTTGTGAATACTAATGATTGTATAAGCATAAATATTCAACGTTTAGAGAGAGAACGGCACAGCGCGATGACGGTTGATTCGCCGCGTAAAGACGAGGAATAGTCGAAAAAAAAACATCCGATGTCGAGCGCTAGGCGTCGCTATACCAAAAAGGAACACGATAATTCAGCTTCTCCCCCTCTGTTAAAACAATGGGGAATAATCGCGCGCGCGTGGATAAATCACCTGTTTAATTGCCGAATCCGATTAGGGGTGACACTTTTATACGAGCTCGGCGAATTCTTGATTCGTGGGAACCGCGGTCGAGAACCTACCCGAACTGCGGAACAAAATAGAACAGGAAAAAGTAGGGCTCGAAAGCGTAATGGAGAAAGATTTGCCAATTAGAACTAGCGTGATGATAATGAATATGGGCGGTTGTTTACACGATATGGTAGTTTGTACCGAGTACTTTCGGAGTGATTAATATTATGGTACTTAAAAGTATTGAATTACGCTTTAAAATGCTGATGTTTACACTAGCTGAAGAATAAGCAGCAACCTTGGAGCTGTATATTGTTTTCCTTCAAGCCACTTATGATAACTTATCTATCTAAATCATCCTAATCTGCTGTCAGTAAAATCGTAGCGAAATTTAGGAAATTACATCATGGTAGCGATTTACTTAAGGGATAACCCTTTAATTTAAGATACTTGAAGATGTCGAGTTAGACATTTTGTTCGAAACTCATGGTAATCCTCACACAACAGTTAGCGACCTTGCAAGAAATTTTGATTTGGGAACAGAATGATTTATTAAAAATACTGCAATCAGCTAAATATTATCTCTATAAGGTGCATTTGATGCATGGGTTATCAGAAGATTGTTTTGATTGCGAGCAGATAATTAAAACGCATTCATTTCTACAAACACTGAAGTATCGGCACATCTCGCATTACCCAAGTTCAACCGTATGACGGGAATCAAGGAATTGTTCCAACTTATTGAAATAACTTGTTTGGTGTGGAGTATACCTATACTTTATTGTTGCAGTCCTTGACACCATTATTCATTTCCACAAACAACATTAGCAAATTAAGAAAAAGAAATGAATGGCAATTGGGTGCGTGTACATTCTATGTTCAAGCATTAGCATACTACCACTTAGCAATAAATCTTTTGCTCTTTCTTTTACTTTTACTGTTCGTGCTTGTCTTCAATATAATCAACCTAACAAAACCACGCGCATGCATTTGCGTCCCTATTAAGTTACCGCTTTGTACAAATTTATATTTCTTATACGTGCTATGTGCCCAAAGTTCTTGCTCAGTTATGCTTCAAAATGGCTCGTTTGGTGCTAAGTTTGAACTATTATTATAACGACGTAATAACCGAAAAGTTTTCTGTTATTAACCGCGTTAGAAGCAGTGTTACTGCTTGTTAGCTGTTAATGGCTGAATAGTGTGGGCGCATTAAACGATGTAATGTTGAGAGTTATTTACACCTACCTATACACATAACATGCACTTAGAAAAATGTTAGTTGTTTCGCTGGCCCAGATAAATATGTGCCGTGTATACTTTGTTTTGTTTGCTATTAATTTTATGTTGATGTTATAAATACCATTTGTATTGTGGTGAATGGTTTATAAATACTTTGTAATGTGAATCTAATACAAACAGCAGCAGCAGAAGCCCGGGTAGCTCAGTCGGTAGAGCATTGGACTTTTAATCCAAGGGTCCAGGGTTCAAGTCCCTGCTCGGGCGGTCAATTTTTTTACTTTTTCTTAATCTTATGAAAACTAAATGCAAACCCAATTTTATTTCAGATTTACTAATTTGCAAGTACTGCGAAGGAACCTTCAAAAACGTTTCAAATAGAATCGACAGAAACCCAAAAACGGGTTTTCCTCTTCCTATTTGGACCTATTAAATCACATATCTTTTTTATAAGACAGCCATTTCGGTTTTTGTAAGGTTCGTTTTAAACCATATTTCACTTGACAAATTTTATTAATGGAAATTGATTATAATCGTTTCAAAAGTAAGCTGTGATTAAAGTACCTACTTATTACATATATTATGTAATTTATATTTTAATTGGACTTACTACAGTTACTTGGGGAGCTGGTGGCAGCGACTTTTAAATGGCTTCGTAGTCTGGCAAAAGTTGATGGCAGTTTCTGCCTTTCATATACTGCGCAATATCAAATGAATAATTATGAAAATTGAAAAATTTTAAATTATAAAAGGCAAGAACCTACTTCTGCCGCCTAGATAGTGTTGTTTTTAAAAGCTGCAATATTTTAAATTTATTAAAGAATAAATATGAAATCGTTTAATCGTATCTGCCTTTAAGCCTAATGGTTTTAATAATTATAAAAGGCGTAAAAATAGAAAAGGCAGGCAATTTCAATGCTGATTTTTAGAAGGCAGACAGACGATTTGTAATTCATTAGCAAAGAACTTCCCGATACAGCACGTGTACGGATTAAAAAATGTTATCTTCATCAAAATTTTATAAGGGGCTCAAAATGGATATTTCATGCCACAAACTTTTAAAAAACGTAATTACCTTCGGAGAATTGCACCTTTGATATGCCTAAAATAGATCAAATATTTTAATAGAGTAAATTGGGGGTGAACCAATTTTGCATGAGCAGGTTTCAAAATTCGTTTTTTTTTTTGCTTCTATCCAAAAGCCAGACTACCAAATTTCATCTTTGTAAATTAAAAAAAATAACAAGACTCCCAAACGAACTTCCCCTGTTATACACCCTCAAGGGCTAAATTTCCAATAATTATTGCGCGTCTACGCACAAAGGGAGCGTGCTGTCCGAATTCGTGTTTGTGATCAATAATTTCATCTCTGTGTTGACGAGTCAATCAATCAGAGCTTCTCTCTTTATAAAAATTAGCATAGGTGGTGACGAACATTCTAATGTTTTTATAATTTCAAATGAAGTATGCACCACAACAGATACTGAAGATGAAAGAAATATTGTATTAAATTTAAAGCAGCAAATACGAAATCTGAATATTTGTTTTTGGAATTACACATTTAATCAAAAGCATCCGAGTCTGACATCTTTTTTTATATTTTTCTAGAGACTCTACTGAAGATAAAAATGTTAAGGAAAGAGACGATGAAATGATTTAACAGGGTTATTTTTTTTACATATTTGTCCCTAATTAAAAAAAAATTAGCAATTTTAAACATTTGTGGTCTGTACAGTGCCTTTAATACAATATATTAAAAGGTAGATAGGAAATTCTTAAGAAAAATCGGCGCGGAGCACTCAAATTTAATACATAATATTGGTTCTTAATAAATAATCAAAAATATGATCATTTGAAACAAAATGTATTCTGATTATCAATGCTTAAAGTAGGAAAGTTATATAATAAATATTTTTCTGAATACTGTGGCAATTTTATTACATAAATAAAAGTTACTAAACTAAAAAAATATAGGTATTTGTTGTTTAATTTTCATTAAATTGTAAAATATAATCTGTATCAAGAAAACAAGTAATAATTAATATAAACAAATGTAAATTATCATCATCAATAATCTCCCAATCCTCTTTTAGAATTTGGTGGAAAATATTTTAAAAATAGTTGTGAAATCTTTTGGGAATCCACTTTAACTCGTTATACTTATACTATGTTTATAGAAATTGGTTTTGGTGTTTCCTGCACAGATTTTGGGAAAAAACATCTGTGACTGGGTGTATGTACAAGTCTGCGAGATGCCCTTATGAAAACCAACTGTCAAAATTGCCTTGTTAGTTTTAAAGTACAAAATTCCTAGTGTTTCTTGTGCACCACATTTGAAATCAAAAAATTGTCATTACTTATATAATAAGGTAATTTTGTTTGTCACTGCCTATACCACATTTATATATAAATATATTTCCATTATATATCCACATTACATAAATATTAACGCATAACGTGTGAGACCCTCATATATTATCTTCTGTACACAGTTTAAGTAATATATATGCTACAGGTGTATGTATGTGCCCATAAAACAAATAGCTGTGTGTATATTGAGAATATGCATGAACCTAGTGGTTGAATAGGGGCATATATCATTTAAACGTAATTGATTGTAGCATTCGAAGTAGATTGTAAATGTAAGCTACATGCTAACAATATTTGTTAATTTAAATAACGTTTGTTATAGTTTAGTACGGTTGGCTATGTGGGAGGGTATTTATTTCTATTTAAGGTAATTACTTAATGCGTCGTACTATTAGTCGTCATTTAATTTCTGGATATTGTCGATCGATTTAATGGCAGAGCTAAAAGAATTTGAACTATATTAATGAAACAATCCCATTTGTCATATCCAAACGGGTAACTGTGTGAACTGAATAGAATATATGTTTTTATTTTATTTATTACAAAATGGAGGTACTTCTGTACCAAATGTATTTTAGTGAAATCCTACACATGCATATCCCTTCTTACCTTTATTTTTTCCTGGAGATAATAAATTCGAAAGATGGAAACTAGCATTAATTTAGGGCTTTCTCCTGACTGTGGCAGTGTTAGACGCTGTACATTTGGCCCTCGCCAGAGTCAAGTGGCACGGGATTCACGGATCAGAAAGTCCAAATTTGAAATCTCGATGATCGCTAAATGCATTTACATAGATCAACCACTCTCAATACCAGCAATCGATCATCTCCACCATATTTATATGTCACCTACACGAATGGGTACTTGTCCAGCTTCATTCGTAGAAGACGTCCTTAACAATTTTGTTCGAACGTTAAGTATGGTCAGTGAACATTTTATAGCGATGATGACTAACGTATTTCCACGAGCATGTTGTAGTTTGATGGACTTATCATTCAGCACTGGGTATTCAGCTTTTATGGGAAACCAAAATGACTCCTTGACGGCGAATAAATACAGTTTAGCTTTGAGAGTCCCGTCAAACGAAAAGTCGTCTAAATTTTCCATTATCCTCTTATTACCTTATAACATGGCAAATCGAAATAGCAACCTGAAGTTTACCAATACCAGCCTTAAATAGAAACAAACTCATGTAACAATTGTTATACAGTCCGTATTGTTACATAACAACATCTAACATAGATATCAAAACAGATATCATAACATATTAAAAAAAAGTGAAACTAACACAGGCCACACTTTCACTTTCCACGATACTTCAATTCTCAATAAAGAAGTCAAGTACAAAGCCAGATGCATTTTAGAATTGATCAAAGATTCTGTTAATGATAACATTTTATAACATTATATAATGTTTTAGATCTTTTCAACATAGGCGTGTATACATTTAAACTCTATAATATGTAAACATTTTCAATTACTTCTTTTACCAATACGCCCTATTAATTCAAAAAAACTTACCGCTGGGAGTGGAGTCGCCCCACATTACCGTTATTCCTTTCATTGAAACCGCACAAATAAAAATGTAAATTTAAAATAAAAAAAATAGTTTAAACCACAGAATAATAATTTTGTAAGTAAAAAAATCAAAATATTAACTTGTAATTATCTATTTTACAGATATTTTGAAATTTTTAAATATATAGCAATTTATAAAGAAAAAAAAATGACTATCTAATGAAGGCATTAAAATAAATTAAAATTAAAAAAAATTTGCCAAAATCTAAATTTGAAAGAACTCTATTAATCACGAAAGCCGCCGCTACTACCAAGAAAAATCTTCCGAATAAAACTAATTTTCCTTTCCAATCCTATACAAACGATTAACTTCATTTTTCTTTTGTTAAAAATTGAAAAAAAAGAAAGTCACGTGAATGTTAGTGTGCATCTCATTTGACATAATTCCTTAAGCATAAATGAAAGACAAAAGCAAAATTTACACAACACGAAGAGAGGTACCAGCAAAGTATTTACAAATGAAAAACATTCCTCAAATTAAAACGAAAGGACCGCTGTTATATTGTAGATAGTAAGTGCAACAGCAAAATCCTTCAGATTCGAGCGTAAAAATCAGAATTTCACTTACAGTTGTTTAAAGTGCACTACATCACTTGCACTCGTAGCTTTCAAAGGCGGAATAAGATTTATTTATCAATCGATTCGACTTCCAAGTCCAACGCAAACAGCGGTTATTTGTAAAATCGTTGCTCGGAGGAGTTTGTTTTAGAAATTGCTCCTATACTTCGCTGAATTCTAGAAGGTGAATTGTCAACGAAGTTATAGTGGACGATTCGGGGTGGTTTGACAACGTTTATTGAATATCGAAACTAAACAATACGATAAGGAACATATTTAACGCATCAAAATAATAAACGTTTAGCTTACAAAGCCTTGTACCTTTGCGAATTGCATGTAAAATCGCTGTTAGATAGGAAAGATTGCCGTATAATTTAAATTTAAAAAGTTAATGCGTGTACACGTGTATTTAGATGAGGATAAAGTGATGTCAGCATATATGCATACACAGCTGCAGTTCTAAAATTGATTTTTTAATTAAAGTGAATGAAGTTGTACTTCCGTAGAAATACAATAAAGTTGTCAAAGTTCATTAATAGAACGTAATCTCCATTACTAGAACTTTATGGATAGAAGACATTAAAAAATGTCTTAGGTAAATTGAACGAACTATTACGTTTGTAATAGTTTCGTGCAGATTTTGATGTGTTAACTTTTCTTCTGCAAATGAATTATTGTAAAAGTTTCTAAAGATATTCTAACGACTATTGATATCTAGATCTCCTGAGCAATAGCCAAGTACGTCAGATTAGATTAGATTACTACTCGAGGTGGTACTTGATCTATACCACTGCGATCTTTGCATATCTATTGTGGTTCTCCTCTCATTAGATCAATTACATTAGCTTTGCTTTCTTCGCTAAATTTAGCAATCTTGTGAGGTTTCGACTTTTGAGTATTCCGCGCCTATTTCTGAGAGCCGTAGTCCTGCCAGTGCTATACATTCGCACAGCACATGGACGGCAGTCTTTTCTTCCACCTGGCAGGATCTGCATGCTGTTTCCTCTGCTTCTTGTGCATTTAATGCCCTGTTAGCAGGCCCATTATTGTTCTAACAGACTTTCTGTCTCTGCTTAGTAGGTCCGCTGTAAATGTAGACCTATATCCACTTAGAAATTATTTGGCCTGTCCCTGACCTGGAATAAACTTCCAGCAGTCTTGAGATTTCTTATCTTTTCATTGGTTAGTGGTTGCTCTTACTAAAGCATATGCCATTTTCACATTGGGCGATTTTCGGCAGTTGACGAGCCTGCTCGGGCTAATTCGTCTACCTTTACGTTCCCTGGATGGCCTACGTGTCCTGGTACCCAGGCCAGGGTCACATCAGTTCGGTTTCCCAGCCTATTGGGTGCATTCATGCAGTCCCACATCTGTTTCGAATTTGCCTGTGTGAAGTCTAGTGCTGTTATTACTGCTTGACTGCCTGAATAGATAGCAACAGATTGATAGTTATCTGCTTGCTAGTCTAATTCTTCAATATACTAAAGCACTGCTATTATTTTAGCTTGACATACTGTGGCGCTTTGGATTAGACTTAGTGTTTTAGACATTTTAGGTCTACTTCCACAAACCCCGGCTCCGACTTCATTCTCTGTCGTTGAACTGTCTGTGTGCCAGATAGATTCGGCCTCTATAGGCGAGCCTTACTTCCACTCTTCTCTATCTGGTATGTTTTGTAGCACTTGTCGAAGCCATATTTGGGACTAATGGTGGCACTGGGAATATTAGTTACTGGCCCCGCCTTGAGTTTCTTTAACAGTTTCTGATAGTTTGCAACATGTGATTTAATTATAGGAGGTTGGCCATTCATTAGTTTATAGTTTATTAATCTGGCCTCCCCTTGGATGTATATGTACGACGAGGGTAGTCTGAAACGCCTCGAACCTCAACAATATGGCGCGATTAGTCAAAAGTATACTGGTAAAATAATTGCATATGCGTTGAAAGGTAAGAAAATTTTAGCTATGTTAGACGTTCCGTTGTTAAGCAATTAATCAATTAATTGATTGATCAATTAATCAATTAATTGATCGATCAGTTAATCAATTAAAAATTTCAGACTACCCTTGTATGTAGATATTCAGACTTTATTTAACAATAATTAAATATGATATTCTGCACTATTGCATACATCTATCATTAGAATTAAGCTTTTGTTAAAAACTAAATAATAACTTGACCTACTTAGCCCTTAATTTATTTTTTAATTTTGCCCGCTTAAGTTGCTAAAACATCACACTACACACTTATTATTTTCTTAATTAATTCGGTTAATTTGAAGGTACGTTTATCCATCCAAGAAACATCTATGTATAAGTTTCCATTTCATAGTGCAACCTGGTATACTGTTTACGTCAAAGTTTATATGTCCGTATTTGTTCGAAAAGATACATTTACAACTTTCGTCGAGTAATGATACATCTTCGAAGAAATGAAGATCCGGCGCAACTGCGTTCACAGTTTTATATATCTATTCTATTTTTAAAACCCATTCATCACATAAAGTGCAGTACTCTCCTCTTTTATTTTCTACGGTTACTTCCCGATTTCTCTACTTGATTCAATTGCTCCAGCTGCTGTAAAAGAGGAAAACTTACCTCGAAGGAAAGAGACAGAGGACAAGTGCCGCGGAATACGTCGTGCTAAATGTGAAATTTCCTTTTTGTTGTTGATTTTTCTTTGGGAAATAATTGAATTCGTATCATGCCAGCTGTTATTGGTTTTAATTTAATGCTCAAATTGCAGATATTTCCTCGTTTACTCCTGCTCAGAATAATTTGGACAATCTATTAGATATTTGGGAAAAAATTTTTTTTAAGAAATAGCAAAAATAAGTATGGATAGGGTGTCTGGATGATAGATATTGTTGGCGTCTGCTAGCTAGCGTGGAAGAAAACTCTTTTTAGTGTGAGTACAACTTGCTGTAAGGTACCAGTTTCAGACACGCCCAAAATTGCTAAGCCCCATCAGAGTTACTAAAACTGTTTCTCTGGGATGAGCTCCTAAGTCTCATGTTGGTGCAATCCAATTAATACGTACCCCAAGAAAATAACAATTTGAACATAACCAAGGGTGAAATACGTTGTTATTGGTTTGGAAGAATATCTCTCAATGAATGAATCAACGTTCCCTTGTTATAGGCCACACTACACCGAACCAATTTATTAGGGACAGACTAACTCGATTTAGGTTCCAGAATTGGACATTTTGTACTAATAACTATTACATGATTTCGTTTGATATCTATTTGATCGGTAAAAGTGACGTTGAAAAAATGTTTGAGATAAGAGATGACGTAGTGGTTGTCCTAATAAAGTTTGTTGAAATTCCTTAGAGCAGCAGATTTAAAATTTATTTTGATAAATGTTTTTCATCAATTCTTCTGTTCTCGTATCCAAGTGAACAAACTATCGTTTAAAGAGAGATACAGAAATGAAAGGAGATAAACGGGGATCAGGATCTGTAACAGTGATAAAACTTGCCTCGTTCAAATAACACAAAAGTATCGGCACACTCCGCACCACACAATTTTATTGATTAATCGGTGATAGTTGTTTTAAGGACACGTCGATCGTCATTTTCAGCAGAAGACCGAATTCGGTCTACGGTGCGGAGTGTGCCGATACTTTTGTGTTGTTTGCCATACTATCCCAGGCTCCTTGCTACCATTATTTGCCGCGCTCGTTGGAGAGATAGTATGGTAGTAACATGTTCCACTAATTTCGTTAATCTCGCAGAGAAACAATGTTCACGGTGGTCAAAAGGAAAGATCCCCCAACCACAAGCTTTTGCTGATCACAATAGTTTTATGAGAGATGTCGACAAGATTAACCAACTCGTAGCTATGTATGTACTGCACTACAATGAGACAAAAAAAAATATGGTGCTCCATTCACTGGTTTTATGTGTAAAGTAGGAATACAGTAGGACTACAGCCAGACTAAAGCCTAAGATTTCAGAGAAAAAATTGTTTTTTTTGTTAGTTAAAAATGTTTATTTTGGTATCTTGATAAATAGCGATGAGCTCCAATTGCCTTGTATTTAAATTTTTATCTTTATGCACTAATGTTTTAATCTAGCAATCCACTAATGGTTACATTATCCCGCACAGAAAACTTCCTGTGAGAATAATTACAATTTGCAATTCTTTGGATGATTACTAAAAAGCTTCCTATGAGAAGTAACAAAACTTCCTGTTAGGAGTAACAAATATTTAAAATTCACAGCTGTAGAAGTATTTAAGGGTCACAAGCGCCAAAAATGCTTCGGCGAAAGTAACCATCACGATAAAAAGAAACGAAGTTAGTAGCACTCAAGGTACACTTGATATGTTTACTTGATAAAAAGCCTAGCGATTCAAGGAATCATTACACACTCCAATAAACACTAGGCACATCATCATCTCTAAAAGGGAAAAACAAATAATTCTACCACAAACATATCAGTCATTTCGGAAATCAAACCATGAAAGTTAGAGGAAGGTGTTCAGGAAACACGAAACATCCGCCGCTAAGGGTAAAATAAAAAAGAGACCTCGCGTGTCTCTGTCGCGGAACTTGTCCATTTTAGTTAAGTTTGTCGCGTAATCTCCGCATGTGTACGACTATAAGGTGTCAGAAAGTGGTATTTAGTGGGCAAAATCCCGTCGGACGAAATGTTAATTGTCGTGAAAAGGGTCATTATCCCTCAGGTCAGAGATACAATGAGAGATCAAATGTAGACCGAACGGATTAATTTGTTGCGCGTAATTCGAAGCACAATGAACCGACCTACGGCTGCTTAGTTCGGCCGTTTGGCTCGCACCGTTCGGACCCTAGATACGGACGCTTTCCCCTAGCAGAGCGGCGGCTCTGCCTTGATGCTTGACGCGTGAACGTGTCAAACAAATGCGCCAGTGTGGTCTTATAACGTTCGTATGTGTCTGTTTTGCCTCGTTATGTGGGTATTTACAGTGCATAATGTGGTTTTTGTTTCGACTACGTTCGGTCCCAAAAGCTGTAATTACTAGGAAATATTGTGTATACGTTGAAATGGCTTAATTGGGTACCTCCAAATTCGAAGTTTATTAAAACCTATTGAGGCGTATGAACTGGTGGGAGTGCGTTAGCTGTGCTACGATATATGAACAAAGTTCGTCGTTAGTGTACAGGGTAAACTAGTTTTTGCTGAAGGTTACTTTATACATGTTATAGCAAACCATGTTGAAACTCGGTGGAAATCAATTTTATGATTTTAAATGAAACATTTATGCAACAATCGTTCCTATAACTAGTCAAACAACACTAAGCACACAAGTTTAGTTAATTATTTCGGAACAGCTGTTTCTATGAGAAAAAAATTCCAGCATCCCGTGCCATGAAAAAAAAATATTATTTAAAAGCGTCTCCTTTTGCCGCCTAAACATCCCAAAACTAAGGTATGCGAAAAATTACGTGAGAAGTTTAAAAACGAACTACTGAACCATCACTATAGATAAGCTACTATTTAACACAAAATACAATTAGAGATGCAAGATTAGAGAAAGCGAAACTTACAGTACAGAGGATAACTCACTTTCGTTAACTATAGCCTAACACATCTGCAGAGACCGAAATTAAAGCCTTCAGGTAGATTCCTTATAGTGGCCCTATGTCATAAAATTGCTTCAACAAATATATCAGCTTGTATTTTAAGACATTACACCCTCTTAATAATTATATCTTGAATAACAAAGACCGCGTAGACAAAATGAACAGATGTGAGATCCTTATCTACTCAAGAGGAGATTGCAATGTGAAATATATGGGTAGAACTTTCATATCTTTTAACGTTAAATTTAAAGGATATGTCCGCTGTTTCCAGTCTTCAGGTTTTGCCTTCTCAACTTTGTCTTCCATTTATCAGGTAATAATAGCTCATTTGATAAAGGCTTGAATTTTGCCAGCAAAGGTTTGCATTTAAATAATTTGGAAGGTATGGAAATAATTCCATTAAATCAGTTTGATAAGCATAACTCTTCGAATTTGCAAAATACGCTTGATTCTTCATCAGTTTTCCAAGTACTATTCGATTGTCGCAGAAAAGTTTGGAGCAGGTAGCTGTTCGCACTGGAAATCTAAGATTGCAGTTCAATTGCACGACAAAGAATTTAAAAACAGTGATTCTGAAAGCGCAGAACCCAAAGAACCTGGTGCAGATCTTCTTATTCTTAGTATAAGTTTGGTAACAGTAGCTAACATAGTTGATCAAATTGAAACGGATAGTCCAGATTTTAGGACTGCAAAGGTAGGACGAGGCAATCTCTTGCTACCGAAATTTGCTTAACGCGAAAACAAGAAAGACTTCATCGCAAGAAAATAAAGAATTTAAAATAAGCCAGGACTATCATCGCAAAAATGAACTTTATATTTCTGTGGGTGCATATATTTACGTGTTCATAAAAACTTAAAATTAGACGAGGTTGTGTAATGTATCAAAATGCTTACACTACTTATAAACATACAATTCAACAAAAGAAATGTAAATGAGGTTCGTCTAGCGTATCTATGCTCAGGTATTAAGGGTGCTAAAGGTAAACGCAATAAAGCCCTTATAACCCTTTTTTGGACTGCGTTTAACAACACTTCTAAAATTGGAAGCGGTTAACCTCAAGATCCTTTCTGAGATATACAAAATTGTCCCGCTATTGGTGCAGATATTTCTACTATTTCTGAATGAGTTACCTGAAAGTTACTACCTGATCGCTAAAGAACAAACATTAATGAGATGCGAGTTGATATATATAATAAATACCATAAGTAAATAAGCAATTACATAAATGAATAATCTAAAGCAAATATACAAATGCACATAAGCTAATTCGTAAATAACGCACTTACTAAATTTTGGCTTAAAAATAGGATAATGCCTAGAACTAGAAGCATGTTTGCAAGCTTATGCGCAATTTCCCGGAAACTAACACCGCCCTTATGTGATCCAATAATCCGGTCTCGCTCGAAGGGAGTTAATTATTTTATAAGGCGCAGGTTCTTGTCTACGAGGCATCACTCACGATTGCTTGAAACATGCACGCATTTGTTCGTTTGGATTGCAACTATCCGTGTCCCTGTAAAAACATGTGCAGAACATCTGGCTCTTGTAAATGTTGAAAAGCAAACTTGACCAATATGATAAACAATCGTTTAAGTTGATCTCCAGAAATACATTTATAAAATTTTAACGAAATACTCCACCAATTTAGGGGCAGTGCATTTTTAATTGCAGCCAGTGTATTTTCTAAGGAACTTGAATTTAATCTTGTGCTCAAAGTAATTTTGTACCAATATTTTTTCGCAAATTGTGTCCGAAGTTGCGCTCACGTTGGGTACCGAAAATGATGACAGAGATGCACAAAACCAAACAATTAGCCAGTGTAGTGACTTTCCGGGTAGAGCGAGAAAGGTGATGATTAGAGATGACCAAGGCAGGTGAAATTATTACTTGTTTGCAGCGACTAGACAGACTCGTGTCAATTCGTCTCATAAGAAAGGGTTCGCGTTACTTACTGGTTTCCCCGAGAGTCGACAAAACACGAGTCTGTTTAGTCGCTGCAAAAAAGTAGCAATTTCACCTGCCTTTGTTATCTCTAGTCATGATTCTTTGAGTCAAATTGTCACAGGCGAGGACACATAAGTGGCTTATGTTAATCGGAATCGAAGCAGCAATCTATGCAATGGCGGCACTCAACATCACCCACGAGAATGAAGTTCAGGTAAACAATTTTAGGCCGGAAAATCGCGTGTACTGTGTTTTGGAACAGGAATGGATTGTGGATTCTTTTGCCTCGTGAAAATACAATAAATTCTACGACGTATTGTGAAATTTTAAGAAAACTGCGCTGCTGCCTATCATCTAATTACATTTAGGTGTCATGTTAAAAAATAAACTTAGATGACACTGTAGTATACTGGAGTCGCTCAATAAGTATGAAATCGATGAGATAAAGTGTAATAATATTTTTGATTTTTCTTGACTTGAACCTATATGCAGTATATACAATGCAGTAACCTAACATACTGTTAACAGTTTGCAATTTCAGCAGGTTGTTTTAATAAATTCAGAGTCATGTATACAGCTCTATGTAGCTACATGCGCCAAAGTGCAGATCGTTTTGATCCAGGTTTATTCATGTTTATAGTTTCCTTCTACGTTTGTAACTTACTAACAAGTACTAAGCTTTTAGTAATAACATAATGAATTACCTTTTATAACCGGAAACCAAATTATATAGCCCGTCAGTTACATATTGTCAGCAAACTCAAACACGAAATACGCTTATTTATCTGGGTTTCCAAGGCAAACCCGATAGCAATCGCTTTACCGAAAAACAAAGCAAAAAGAAGATACAATACAGTTCGGAAATTTAATGTATCTCTCTGGAGAAAAATCACGAAAAGCAGCGCAACGCGTCCCCCAAAACCTCTTACGCTCGCCTCCGTCCAAAATCCTATCGCGGTATCTGGGCGGTCGCAATACGATTGCGAATATATTCGAAGATAGGACGACGAAGCTCATCGCACATGGGTAATTCGAAAACTGGATAAAAAAGAATGTCGCGCAAGGTGCAGGAGGAAAAAATCGAACGAAATACCAAATCGCATCTATCTCCCCGATATCCATAAACAGATGGGAAAATTTTATTTGTTATTCAAATATTGCACGCATATTTGGATTTCGGTACGTAGGTATCTATCTATACATATATCCTCTTCTGTGCGCTCTCTCCATTTTTACGTCGTATCTTGCGACGAATATCAATGGAATACCGGTTGATAAATAGCTTGGGGGTTGCGATGACGCTGTTTCAGCACAACAATAATACGTATACCCGTTCCAAATAGCCCCCATAACAACAAAAGAAACATCCCATGTAGAACTTGTAGTATAATGGCACAATAAAATGAATTGTGTATTTGGAAATTCAACAACCAGTATATAGATTATAGCTGGTGCGGTTTATATAAACCGTTTTTAAGAAATACGTAGGTTTGAATGCAACAATTTTCAACAAATTTCTATTATAAACATTTATAGGTTAGTGTGCAGTTATTGCATATAATAAGATCAACAATTATCAACAATACGAAAATATTCCGAAAACATGGAAGAATTAGAAGAATCTTTTATATTCCAGAAGAAATTCTGAAACATGCTCGAGCAGCAAGTTATGCCTTAATACTAAGAAAGTCAAAAGATCTATACAATATAGAATAAAAAGCTCCGTAATTTTGAAGAATGGAAAGAACGTCGAGGTGTAGTTGAAATAAAACCAAAACGGTAAGAATTTTAGGAAGAGAAGATGTAGAAAAATTCCTGTATTGCAATATCCAACCCCGGATATTGCAATCAACACCATATCATAAATACCTCAATTAATTGCTTCTTTCGTGCATGCAACGTCATGGCTGGAACTGAGAGCTACATTCAAGGTTCAGTTTCGAATAAAGTAGAAATAGCTAGAAGAATACAAGTAGAAATGTCTTTCGGGTGATGTCGTGTAGTTAATATTTTACTTGACGTTTCGCTGACCATGCTGTCAGCTTCTTCAGAAGATTTCTAAAGACTGCTGTTTTGTTTTGTTTGTATTTCTGTTCCGCTTTGCTGATCCATAACCGTTCTGCTTTGCTGATCCACAACCGTTCCGTTCCGCTGAATCGCATAGTTCGTTGTATGACGACTCCGTAGTGCTAACTTCCACGTGTTGCTGATCTTGTATCCGTCTTCGCGATTGAAGTTGTTGGTGTTCTTCATTATTTCTATGGATTCGCATATTTTCCTCGGGTAGTAGTGTTTGGTCCTGGCTAATACTTTAACGTCGCTGTAGCTTATGCGGTGGTCTCCTTGTTGGTGCAGGTGTTCTGCTACTGCAGATTTTTCAATATGCCTAAGGCATGCGTCTCTCTCCTGCTCTTTCACTCTGCACTGAATACTCCGTCCTGTTTGACCGATGTAGTTTTTTCCACATTGGCATTTCAGTTCGTATATGCCTTTTGCTCGTAGTTATATAACGAGGAGCAAGAGACAATAACAGCAGTCTTTAGAAATCTTCTGAAGAAGCTGACAGCATGGTCAACGAAACGTCAAGTAAATCACCCGAAAGACTTTTCTACTATGGATTACGGTCGTGAAAGCTTACACTCAACTAGGAAAATACAAGGTCTGAATAAGCCGGCAGCACCAACTTCTGCCGAAATACCTGAATCAATTCCTTTAGACGATACTAGAATTGCCAAGCTCAAGTTAATAATAAAACCTCCTTAAACTATCCTTAAACTTTAAGATTAATTCAATATACAGTTGTATGAAATCAATAAAAATAGGAGATGTCGGTTGATTGGTTTAATCAACACAAGGAATCGGTTTCAGCTGCTCCTCTACAAGCAATCTAGTCTGGGTACCAGGAGACGAAGACCATCGAGAGAATGTCAAAGCAGACCAATCAATACTGTATGCTCGAGAAACACATGAGCAACAGCATGTAGATTGTGCCAGACGGAACAATAGATTGCCGTGCAATCGCATCAGAAGACGATTCTGATCGTAGGGTGGAAAATTATGACAAAAACATTGAAATCAATGAACGTTTTACCAATTATATCGTTGCTCTGGATGAAACTACGTTTACGTTTACCAGATCGGTAAGTAGGCATAGTTGGTCCACTACTAATCCACGTAAGCTTCGAAGTCAAAAGCGTCTTTCGGTATGCAATTCGGTGCATAGAAAAATATATCAAATTGCCAAGAGTTTCCTTTATAAAGCAGAAATAACCGAGATAGTAATTATAAAAGTATGGGTCTGATGTTCTGCCCCGGGGAAAAATCGCTGAATATTATATCCGGAGATGTTTGCGTGCTTCTTGCTTAATATGTGTCGGCGTTCGGTCATATAGAAACAACACAGTCTCTCTCACATTAAATTATTCACTTTATCGATATAATCTCTTCGACCAGATCGTAGCAATATAATCTAAACATAACAACAAAAGCTAGGGTAATAATCATACGCACATAATGATTTATGTAGCTGTAAGATACAGTCAGTCGTTGTACCGGACAAAGGCACCTTAGAGTGGTAAAATGTGGTTGTATTTTTAATTTATTGCTCCTTGTCAACGTCCAGTAGGCTGGACCAAGGTGCGGAAGATGATAAATGTGTCTTTATGAGAGGCAGCTACAGGATTACTCCATAAGACTTGATATGGAGTAATCCTGTAGCTGAAGCACTTGCAACTTTTTGATAAAATTGTTTTCGTCGTATAGTCTTTTATATTTTACTGTGAGACACTCAGATTTAGGTTGTTGTTGTTGGATCGTTTCCGAGAATCACATCCGCATTACTCAAGAATCGAAAATCTCGTGGATTTGCAAACTATATCGCACATACAGTCTAACATATTTACTACAAAGCAAGCAGTGATAAACAATTAAGCAGAACATCAACGCGTATTAAAACTGTGCGATAAAAACGCAGTGGTTATAGATATTTGAGCGGTTTTAGCCGTTACAGTTGGTTTCCATCTCACCGACTGATGTTGCTTTGCAATCTGGTTTATATCACTTGTTAAAGATAGGAATCAATGCCGCTGCTGTTACGGGGGACGTTTTTTCTCTTCTTGGCTTTAATAAATTGGCAACGCAAGTCATCTTCAACTTAGATGGTGGTTGATCTTATGAGAGTATTATCGGATTTGTGCCCACTTCCAAGTCCCCAAAGGCAACTTACAGAAATATCACTAGGTTTTGGAACTCGCAGTTTCCCATGAAATTGTTGGTTCTTCAGAAATCATGGCGCTATAGTAACAACTCACAATATCTTGTTCCGAAGCGTTTCTAGTCTATT
Organism: Oryctes borbonicus; assembly: GCA_902654985.2. Taxonomy (NCBI): domain Eukaryota; kingdom Metazoa; phylum Arthropoda; class Insecta; order Coleoptera; family Scarabaeidae; genus Oryctes; species Oryctes borbonicus. The sequence continues at coordinate 2,929,707 of LR736877.1, forward strand.
TAGGTGCACTTGACCACACGATTGCACCGCAGGCGATGATATGCGTTATGTACTGTTAATTTGGTCTTCACATCCATGGTTATTAACATCTGTGATATTTCGCAAATGTTTTGCATAAAATAATTGAAGAATCGTTTTTATTTTTGCTTGAGAACATTCTATATATTTCTGTATATGTCGCAGTGGAAAGTAACTCATCTCTATTTTTTTTTAATTGCCGTATCTAAATACGGTTAATTAACCAGTTGGCATATTCGCAAGGGGAACATACACATTTCAAGATTGCTGAAATACTTCGCAGTGATATTAGGCCGTAGAACTAGACATAATCTTAATGCTAATAAATGATACTTTTCCTTTCATTAACACTAATATTTTATTGTTATTAATAGTAGAAATACCACACCTAACCGGGATTTTTTCCAAACCGTCCATGGAATCATGTTTATTTATACGTAAAACCGAAACGTAATGTCGGAAATTAATCATACACGAATTTCATTAACAGGCGCAAATTTAAATGTTCCTTCATCGAAACAGCGTGGCGCTCTCTACCGTTAAACTAATAAATCACCAGTCGTATAGCGTGCGTATCTCGGAATACATATAAAACACCGCGGTACACATATTCGTTAACATTAATTTAATTCAATAAGTGAGCCGTAGTAATTAACATACATCGCACCGCATCAATGCACTGAATATTATGCATGGCCGCAAATAATTTATCAGTCTCTATATTTTACCGCCCTTCTTTGGACCCTTCGCGGAAACGTCTATAAATTATAATAAACCCGCGTGACGGCAAATTTTTATCGCGGTTTGCACGGAAATTAACAGCACCACTTCCACCGCCGCCTGATTTAACAAACACACCCCTTCGCAAGTTTGATGCTATCGATTTAAAGCCACTTTAAATAAAGAAAAGTGAAAAAAAAACTGTTTTGTAGGCAAATATCTGGGTGAAAACTATGGTATAACTCCACGTAGCTTATAAAAGCAAATGATCCGAAGCTGTTCTATACGCTGTCGCAGCTCTTGCACGACATTTACGGTGAGCTAGGTGTTTTAGATTACATCAAAGGAAAAAATTGAAAATTGGTGTTTGATATGGGAAACGTCCATGCCAAGGAATATGAAGCGTTGCAAACAGTAACATTACCAATTTGCACGAAGTAAATCACAGTATAATAAATTGTGTGATTAGACGTTTTAATTAAATGGGAGTTTACTGTCGGAGTATGAGACAAGGGCAGTAATAATGCATCAATGTTTTTTTAGCCGATCTGCTTCAAGAAGCAGGTCAGTGACTAACTCGATGTTAAGAAATGATCTCGAAACTGCCCATGAAGTTTCGATTTCTACGCACTACTGCATACCAGAGGCACAAAGAAACCAGAATGAGCAAATTTTTACCTCTGTAGTTGATCATGTTCATCAATGTTCTTTAGATCTTTCATGGGAGACGACTTTTTAAATTATGCAACACAATAGTGATATAATATAATGTTTTGTCAATGTGGAAATTCGGAAAATTTTAGGAAATTTTAAATTTTTCTTCGAAAATTGCGGGTCGTGAATCCGGGAATGTCCCTAGACACTCTTTCGGCAGATGAAGAAGAGACGTGTTAAGAGGTAGAAATGAAAATAACTACTAACATTATGTCTTGTCACTTTCTAATACATAAACACCAGGTTTATGCCCTTCTTCGAACCTCTTTTATTCACTAATAGACTACTGAACACACTTATTAAAAACTTTTAAATTGAAGTATTTACTAGAGACTATTTAACTTGTAGGAAATGCTACGTACAACTTGCCTGGACGACAGCTAGACCTAAAGTCGCAAATAAAATTGGCGTTGTTTTTCACCATTGTTCAAATACGTTGGCAATTGTTTTATTCCATAGACACCTATGATAATTTTTACCCATTGAAAATGTACTATTATTGAAATATAGGCCGAAAGGAAGGATTTTTGCTGTAGCATAATGCAGGGACGCAACTGATGCTGGGATTCTGCGTTCTCTGATGACACTTCTGCCCACATGCAACACTGCGAATTTAGATGAAACGGACCGAAAGATATTTAATTGACAACGACAACTTCTATACGACTAACGTATACACTAGAACTTGCTGGAGAAATTTTAAACATTAACGTGATGAAAGTAGAATGACAGATAAAAGTAGTTAATAGAAGTCTTCCTCACGATTGTCGTTGGCTGGATTTATATCAATGTTGTATATTAATTTTCTTATTTTTACGCCCCATAAATATTCGGCTAAACACAGGGATCTTTCTCTAAGGATCGGGGTTTCTACCAACAGATGGACCCTCATACCCGATAGGTTGACATGCCAAGATGAGAAGAGGATTTGGCGCTAATGATAGCTAACCTCGTTGTTGTTATTTTGTAACATTACACCACTGCTTATCGAATAGTCATGCGACGTCCTACACTTGCTAATCTGAAAGGATTTGAAATGCAGTTCGTGCAAAATGGGAGAACACTCAGCAGGATGCCATCCAATATATCCGCTGTAATGTTTTACGAAGGGATAAAATTGAGAGCATTTAGAAACTTGATTTTTCCAAATTAATTAGGTATATTTAGGGTTCGTCGGATTCCGTCCGGATTAACGCTATGTTTATGCGTTGGAACACTGCTTAAGAACGTGTAACCGTGGAAGTTAGCAACGTGGTCCTAACCATTATCCAAATCGTATGTGCACTTCATGAATCTTTTTATAGTTCACCAAATCGCCTGGTAAGGAACAATGAGCGTTCACGTGATTTAGTGATACGGGAAATTATAAACGATTTCTTCTGTAATCTCCGAGATAAGCCAAAGTGTTTGCTACGCTATAAAACTCCTGAGATGCAGATAATTCAGTACGCAGATGAACAGAATTCTCTTGATTTGTGCATTTCAATCTTGAAACAAGCGATGGCATTATTCCAAGAGCGATGCTATTCCAAAGAATTTACAATTGCCTACCCTAAATGTGGCGTCGCCTTTCAGCCGACATCGAATCCGTGAACGTGTACAATTTAAACTGGCTAACGAAGTATTTAGGGTCACCAACTTCATTAAGTACCAAGGAATGTCGATGGATAGCAAGTTGACGTGAAAAACACATATATCCGATTCTCTTAAAAAGTATCAGAAGACAATTAATGTATTACATATTATTAATAAAGTATCTCATATTGAAATGTAGAGCAAATGAATCGGATTATTTCTAAATGCTGTAAATTGAATGTTTATCTAAACCATAAGCATTGGTCCAAAAAAATGCCGCCTTCTCTGACAGCGTTACTTATAAATGCACCCTTTATATCATAGGCCCGTGATACTTTTTTCCGAATTTTCGGAAGATATTCATTTGAACCAATTAGTATATTATGAAATTTCTGAACGATTCCTGCCTAACACTCATATACACATTAGATGTGCATTCTTTATTCGAGAAATACAATACAGCAAAAGTTTCCAAAACCTTAATTTCGCATCATCTCCAACTATCAGAAAAGTGCTGTTGTTAGACTTTAGTCTGAAACAACATCGCAAGAACGTAACTTATCTTTGGATAAAAGTTCATTGCATTAGCATTTTGTTTAATGAAGTGGTAGATAGACTAGCTAAAGCAGCATGCACTGACGAGAACACATTAGAAGGCGTCCTACAAATCTACAAAAAGATGTATGATGCCACAAATTCTGGGATTCAAGATTATCTTTTAGTCATGGAAGACTTCCTGCTCATCTGTATAAAATGCACCTTTTGCAGTGATACCAATCATATAATTTTGAGGTGCCAAAAGAATACAGAAAAAGTCAATCTGTGTGCTAACGACATGTTTCCGTCTACCTGTGTGTGTCTGTCTTAGTCACCCGATCGGCCCCAAGTGTAAAGAGGTCGCATGTTACCCCTGATGTCCGTTCGGGTTGTTAGGTATTCACAATGGTTAATGGCACAGCACAAATGCCAATAACAATAATAATGAAAATGAAATGTTCATGTCTTGTCGAAGGACAAGACTAATCTAACGGGGTTCCGCAAAATAAATGCATTGCTCGAAGGTTGCTGCTCGTGTTGTTGTCGAGTGCAATGCGGAAAATTTGTATAGAAACTGGTGCAACGCCGGTCCCCAAGAATGGAGAGAAACCTCTTATCGCTGATAATCTTGCTTCCCACTTTACATCTGCACAAAGATCGCAAAAGATTCAATAACCGCTGGATGCTGCTTTCTTCAAACTATTGAAGAATCATTGAAATAATGTGTTGGAACGTTGGAGAAAGGAAAGCAGAATAAGAGAGGCACTTGGAATATTCGGTGTCTAAGTCGTCCAACTTCATATTTGTAAGGTGTAAGAAGAAAAAACAGATGGATTCTTAAATGCGTGCAAGTAATACTTTCTCTCAAAATTATAATTGTTGCGTTACAATTGCTACGAAAAGTTACGAAAAACGATTTCTGCAAATTAAGTTAGGGAATGGACCTCAATCTTTCTTGCGATCTTTTGGTAAGGTTGTATTGTTATCAAAACAACAGCGATAATACTTTATTTTTAAGGGAAACATCAGCCCATCACGACTTTATTGGATCCTTCAACATTTATGATCACCGCTGATGTATACTACGAACTCTGACCGTTTATTTCTCCGTAGGCCATCCGTCGTTCCGAACAAATTCATTTCCATTTTGAACGGATCGGCTACCATACATTTGCATTAATAAGGCAATAAGGGGAATGCAAAACAACACACGAGATCAAAACGGTAATGCGATCGCGTTTACATAGATGTAACGCAGTCGTCCATCATGTCGAAACCATGCAAACCACGCTAACATTCTGAATTATTGTCCCCCGTACGCTTATTTATATCCGTTCGTATTGTATATATTGGTAACGTTTAAAAATACCGATATTTGCGGACCCATAAACTATTTAACATATAAAATAATGCGATTTATAAATGGATAGTGCTATTATTTGTTTTTGTGATGCGCTCAGGGTAGTGAAAATGCAGCAATTGACGAGCTGCACGCGTGTATTTTACTAGAAACAATTTCCTGTTGTTGTATTTTCCGATTTTAATATAAAACCGCAAAATCGACGCATGTTAACGTAAGGTAAACCCACATTACCCTGTTCAGAAATGTCAGCTTTTAACCATCGCTGCTAAGAAGTCATTCTGGGTAATAAGATGTTAAATACATTGCTTCTATACAGTGAGGTTGCACAGAAGTCGATCTCGGGGCCTTTATTTTTTATATTTTATTCATTGAGACTACATACACATTTGAAATTTTGTAGTTCTCACTTTTATACGGATGGCACTGAAATTTATTTTGCGTTATCTAGTAGATGTTGATCATCGCATCAATCTAGATCTTTCCTATCCAGCACAATCTGCATGTAAGCATCAGCAAAATATCCGTGACACATTTTATAACAACAACAGTGCTGTCTATAAACACAATATAACAAAAATTGACGAACACCACTGTAGCAAGTCATTGATATAAAAAAGAAAATAAATAATTTGCGGCCAGCCTTCCATCGCGAACGAAAGAAATTCAAAACGAAGAAAAGTGATAGATCTCCAAAAGAAAAAAAAACATACAAAACAGTTTTCAAATAAGAATTCATCAGCAACCAATTTCATTCATTCCTACTTTCGGTTTGGCCACCAGTAGTCCAGGCACTTGACTTTAATGCTCTTCGTACCATTCCTAATGGAACTCTCATTTCCACTCAAGCAGCTTAACCCCTCTATAAGGATCATTACTTTGCCCAGGGGATATTCAGGTACTTTTGAAAGCCTCGCTAGATACTCCTCGAAATGTTTCTGATTGAGTACCTTTAGTTCCTCACACGTACAGGTTATATGGAAACTCGCTCCCTCTTGTAATTCGTATCTTCTACACCAAGGTTCGCTAACTCGTCCTAAGCTACATATATGCTTTTGCAGGAGGCAGTGTCCAGTCACCTCCATTTCTTTACATGTTCTTTATCTAACCAAGATCTGATCTGCTTTCCAGGGGAGTCCCTTGTGATTCCACTTTGTGGTTCTATGAATTACGTTTTTTTATAACCCTCTTTGGCTAGTTCGTCTGCTATTATGTTGCCTCAGGTGCCGGTAGCCAGATCAAAGATTACCCTGCGCCAGTCTATTGAGGAACCATTTGTTGAAAAACTCTTCCTGGGATTATTAACTATTAACAAGTAACTCCATAACCCCAGTCCTTTTCTTCTTTCCTTTCTATCAGAGGCTACTATCAAATATGCAGCAGCTGCTACAGTTTTCAAAGACGTGACGAACGTTACTGCGTTGTGTTGGAATGAAATTGGCTTAACCGTGTGCCCCACACAAAACCAACAAGGCCTATGCTACACTATGCAACAGATCTCCTTACAACATCGAATTTGCAGCATGGTTTGAAGAAGGTATAAAGAAACTATGAGTCACGAATATTAAGAAAGGTTAACGTATTGAAAATAATTTGCAGTAGGTCGCTACCATTTACAAAGAAAGGTTGATTCTGTTCCTTATTTTTGTTTAGAGGAAATTGAGAGAAGGATTAATGTGAGTGAAAATGGCTAAGCCTACAGAGATGAGTACACTTTCAGTGCGCTTCACGAAATTAGCAGAGACTCTCGGGGAAACCATTCTCATGAGACGAATGTACGCGGTATTAGCCATACCTTCTGGCTCACATACATCGTTATCAGTAGCGATGTAAAGTAGATGGGGATGTTCCAAAATGTATGTCGTCACACTTTGCAGTGCTTCCTTGAAGAAGTCGCCATTCTTTGCAGAGAAATTTATACGCTACATTGCAGCGCTGTAGTAAAGCGTAAACAAACTCCTAACCTAAATATCCAAATGATATCCGTTTCAAGCAAACTAAAATGGTATCTAAATCAACAAATCATCACAAAACAAAATGTCCCATCACTGGTTATAAATGTACACTGCCGTTCAGAGTTCGGTCGGTTAGTAAAAAACATGAAAAGGTTACAGGAACAAACGAAACTAAAAACAAAATGCAATTTTATTGTATGCACAGGTAAAAAAGACAAACATAAATAAATAAAAAGTTATTCTGGCCTAATATAACATACTGAACATTATATTTCTTTTTCATCGAAAAAACCTCCTTTGCTGTTAATTAACTATTCTAGGCATTCTTTCTATAAGTTTTGTTAAAACGGATTGTGGAATATTAATCCATTCATGTTGCAGAATATTCCGTAAATGTTCTTGTGAAGTTGGGCATATTTTTCGGATCCTCCTGTCCAGTTCATCCCACAACAACTCTATAGGGTTCAAATGGGCTTTGTGGGGGCCATGTCATTACTTTCAGGATGTGCTGTTCTTCTTGTTCCTTTACATAGTTCTTACACACTAACGCAGTGTGTTTTGGGGTCGTTGTCATGCATGAATGTAAACTTACGGCCTATTATACGCAATCCTGATGGCAATGCATGATTCTGGAGTATTGCAAAATAATTTTCCTTCCTGATTACACCCTGCACTCTGCATAAATCTCGCGTCCCAGCAAAGGAGAAACATTCCCACGCTAACACAGAACTACGCCCTTGCTTCACTGTTGGCGCAGTGCAGTCCGGGATCATTTTTTCGGTTTTAGATCTTCGGACATAAACTCGTCGATTTTGCCCAAAAACTTGCTTAATGCTTAATATTTTTCTAATTTTATGTATTAATAATTGTATACAGTGTGATATAATAGATTTTTATTGTATTACCGAACTTCACTGAACGGCAGTGTATATTTAACAACGAATACAGAAAGCTGCAAAGTCCAGGTAATCTGCGGTGTTATTTATAGTACTGCAATGTAATGCTACTTTACACCTTTGTTCAATGAGAGTGTTGGTCAATATGACCAACCTTTACGTTATAAATATACATCTTTAAGACAAAAACGCAAAGCAAATTACAAAAATAGTATGGAAAATTCGTTTTATGAGGCATTTATAATATTCCCATTTGGAGCTACATATGTTTTTCTCGGGGACTTGTTTTGATATGGTACACCTTCATATTCCCACGTATATTAGGAAATAAAAGGTCGAATTGGCCGAAAATAGCATGACGTTAACGTTTCCTATATTCGTAATAACCTGTCAAATTATTTCTTCAATGAACGAATGCTTTATACGTTTCAACGATTTATCACTAATAGATCGACAAAGCAGGTTAATGAATATACTTGATTCAGCTTAACGGTGATGTATTCTATCGAGTGCGGTAGCTATCTGTTTGCGGTAAATTACATCTCATTTATTCAATGAATGGAAAAATGTGGGAAATAAAAGTTACTGATTAAGTTATTTTAAAAGCAACGGTCTATATATATTATTTCATTTTTGGGTGCCTTGATAAAAAAATAAAGCGACGTACTACACTTAAACTGAATGGTTTTTGAGGTATTCGCTTGTCAAGGGAAAACAAATTGATTTGTAGCATTTTTTCAAAAATTTCATAGTCATTATTTAGCAAGAATATTTTACTATCGCTGATTGGCCGCCTACAAATACTTACCGCACCCGGCATATATTAAAGAAAAAAGAATTTATTTCATAATCTGATATAATAGGAAAAACATTTTGTTAGTAAAATCACGCAGATATTAAACACTATCCGGACGTAAAACAAAAGCTACTACAAATTACGGCATTGTTACGTAACAAATTGCATATTAAAATCATTAGTTACCGGCAAAAACGCAATGCCGCATGAAATTTATCTTTTTGATTTTGTTCGAATTGAATTAATTTAATTTGCGTTAGGTAGCCGGTGTGTTGGCATTTTTGTTGGCGATTTGCGGTACCCATTGTTATGTTAAAGCATTTTTGTCCCTACTATTCAGCGCCAATCGCACATATTTTACCCATGTTAACATTTATATTTTTCGAAACAAAAGGCCGCATCGCGTACCATATTAAATCGTCGTGCAATGTTTGTGTTTGTTCGTTAGGAAAAATTGTTACATTTAGCTTGTAGTTTATGCTTGTTTAACTTTTGTGCAGGCTGTTATATTCATGGCGGTAAATGGTAAAAATTACATTAGTATTTATTGAAACTTGTTCCAAATAAATATAATGCGCGGATAGTTCAATTGCAAGATTTTTTTTGGCAAGTGACATTGGTGGGATGTGCAAATCCACGGTATTTCCGATCTTCTAATGGATCTGCATATATATAAGAAGGGGATCTTATGGAAACGAATTTGAAGCTTAACCATGGTTAAACTTTACTCTAGCAATCATAGAGTAACAAAATCCTGATATATTATATTGTTTATAGCAATGGTTCTGATGAACTTGCGTGTCGATTTTGGCGACGGATGTATTCTTTTCGTAGATGATCCTTTCTGCCATTTTGTTGGTAGATAAATCGATTCGTTTGCTAGACAGCCCGCTACCACATTTGCCCTAATTTCTGCAAAGCCTTAATCTAATAAAATTTTATATTCACTTCACAGCCTTCTAAAGTTTTGTATAACTGATTAAGTACGTTTGGGTGGTGTATTTTCTGCCTCATTCTTGCGATCTTTGTGTATATTTACCCCTAGATTTTTGTTGTTTAGTGTCACCGATAGTTGTTTCTCTTCTTTTCCAGCTATCACTATCTTGGTTTTTTCCGTGTTGATTTTTAGATTTTTGTTTTGCAGAGCTTTATTCCATAATTCTAGATTATGTTGGAGATCAGTCTCACTTTTTGCAAATATCACTAAATCATCGGCGAAGGTACATTCACTTATTGATATTCTTTCCATATTTCTAAACCCTACTGGTAGTTTCCTTACTTTGTCCATTATTAAGATGAAAAGCGTAGGGCTCAAAACTCCGCCTTGTCTTAGGCCGTCTTTGGTTTGAAATATTTCTGATTGGGAGTGTCTCGTTCGTACATAATTTTGTGTATCCTTGTACATACTTTCTTTAGGGTTACGGTTTTAAAATTACTAGAATAGAACAAAGTGAAGAATACAAGCAAAGGTGCAAGCAATTAGAAATGGTTCTCGTACAAGAGAAGGGTATTTTGTTAGCAGTTTATTTGCAATGTAAGTGTTAGTACTGATAAATGTTAACGTATCACCAATTAAGGAAAGTAGGTAGTGATTCTTACACATTTTATTGTAAAACAAGATTGTTTTCAGTGCAGAAGTTCCACTATGTTATGCACATACAAGACACTGAATTTTCGTAGAAAATACACCTTCACTTAACTTTGTACTTTACTCGACAAAATCGTTACATATTTAGTCAATAACCAACTTCCATTAGACGTATACTTCCGTTCTCCCGCGCGTCTTACAAGTATTTCATGCTCCGACGACATTTGACAGAATTATGTACTCTGCGCCTCGTCATCGTACATTCTCACCCAGAAAATCCGGAAAGCACTTGATGGTTAAATTTTAACGTCTAATAAGTCGATACAATATTTTGCACTCCATATTACGCTAATAAGATATTTCACGCTCAACGAGTCTAAATATTGATTGGTTATGTTGTCGCTACCGAATTCTAAAATGTCTTACTTGTACTTAAATTTAGAAGAAAATAAGAGATATATAACAATTACAAACAAGGCACCTACATTGTTATTTTGCTGTTTTCGGTTGCATAGCTGAAATCGCATGACTTGTTCTAAAACTAACTACTATTGGTGAAAATTTGAAGGACATTCTGACGCTCATATCCACGTTTGACTCCTAAGGAACCAGATAGTGAGGCGTAAGCATTTTGGAGTGGTTCAATTTGAAAAAGAAACGTACAACAATATTGTTAAAAACATGTAGCACCGATTAACACAAATATTTAATTATTGTTTTGTTGCCGCAGATAATATTTCGAAGTTGCGGTTATGTTTCTGTTGAATTGTTTTACATAAATGTAACAAGCTTTCCAACAATGTTTGTGTTTTTATATGCACGACAAGTAAGCTATAAACGCATTTCCTTTCTTACATAATATTTTGTACAATATTTTCAGTGCTGAAACGAGAACGTCACATCCATTTTCTCCCTAATCGTTTCGAATGAAATATAAAGCAGATGCAACATGTCACACCTTTTCGCGCGTTCCGCATGAAGGTGAGGATTTCTCACATAAAAAATTCATCAATCGGCGTTGCTAGCGAGATGAAACAAAAAGTGGGAAGAAGTAGAAAACGGAACTTACCAGCAACCGCCTAAAAACTGAACGTAGGTAGAGAGAATTTAGGAAGGCGCGAAATATTCAATTTGTCAAGAGCGAAGGTAAAGCCCCCCAAAGCGCCAGATCGAGAGCCTAAAAGTAGTAGCACGTCCGCTACGCTATGGATAAAAAGCTGCTTTCTTTAGACCTATGTAGAAAACGGAAAAGGAAAAAAAAAACACGAAGGAGGATGATGAATAGCTTCTTGGAAATACACGAAATCTGTGGGTGTGAAGAATGAAAGATAAAGCGCGGATTAGAGTTATTATTTATGTTTCTCATTCGATAGCATTGGGTAGTAGGTATCGCCCTTGATGTCTGAAGCACTAGAAAATAGTGAAGAGTAGGTGATGTGGTTAATTTATCAGAAAGATACAAAAAATACACTCCGAGATGACTTCAAAGGAGAGGAGAGGATTACAAGAAACAACGGTGATGCCATAAGAGTAGATTAACTCAAATTACAGGGGTAAACGTCTATGTAACACTGTACAATGAGCATACTGCAACTGGAAGTGAATGCAACCAAATGGTAAATGTTACTTGAGGTCCAAATAATTCATTTTACCGACATTTTCAGAATTGATACATAAGATCGATTTTGCCCACAAAGAAGATCTTGTCACTATCACTTACACAGCGCCTAAATAGTAATAATAATAAAGCAGAAGAGAAGTACTCAATCGTATTCATTGTTGTGCAAAATTGTTCACAATATCTCACGGTAGTTACTATGAGTAACGTATGACTCCTCCTGTTCTTTAACGAAGTAGCAACTTCTAATACGTATAAGCTGGTAAGAGTTAAAATTCCTAAATCCTGAAAGTATTATCCAAAAGATGTTTTTGTCCTTATCCAAATCATATTTCTGACTGTACATTTTTGCAGGCATAATATCCTACCATTAAAAGATGAAGCTCTCGAGAATATACGTAATACTGTACGACAATCTTGTCTCAAAACATGTAAAATAATCGGGAGCATAACATCTTTTGTGGCTACCTGTCTTACCTTACTGGTCGATAGATCGCATAATATACCGAGGAAAACTGTTATCCAAAATATGGACCAGGAATATAGCTATGGGGACTTGTTGAATGGATTTCTTATTAATTCTTAGTATCCGGTGTAAAACATGAACAATATTTTACTTACGATTTATTATTTGGAAATCATTCGGAAAAGGTATTTAGCATGCTTTGGGCTTGTTTAATGAGACTATCGTTATCAGTAGCAGATATAATGAAGCTACTACTGTTGACTTACATAACCAAACTATTGTTTGAAGTATTAAAAGGCATATCGTTTGCGAAAATAGTGAACATCAATTGACCAATAATCGATCCTTGAAGAACACCTCTTTGGAAAGGCAGGGAATTGGATTTACCATGGCCTCCTATTTCTAGGAATTGTGCCATATCGCTCAAATACTAACACAGGACAAGTCAACTTCATACAAGTTAACCAAAAGCATAAATTTAAAATCAAACAAGAATAAAAAAAAACAGTAACATGTAATACAATAAGCTATGATCATAGTTACCTTAATTGTAATTTTTATTGCAGTAAACAACACATAAGTATCGGAAACCTCCGCACCACACAATTTTAATTTATTATATAGTAATATAATAATTAGTCCGGGACGGCCGTTTCGAGGACATGAATGGTCCTCATCATGAGAAAATTTTTTTTCCTAAAAGTAAACATGCATGTACTATCCCTACTTCCCAGAAAAGGTATTCTTTACAAGTGCCTATTTCTACTTTCTGCACGCCTTGAAGCTACGACGTGCGAAAAAATAACATGCATATACTATCCCTTCTTCCGAGAAGAAATATTGTTTTACAAGTGCCTATTCTACTCCCTACGCGTCTTAAACTACGACATGCGAAAAACACGGCCAGATAGAGGGGAACATCTCTTTTATAACCCAAAATATAAACGAGTGCCAGCCTACTGCAAAAGGTCAAAAAGGACTGAGTACGACAACGGTCCGTTTTCTCTGTTCATCAGATTTTTATTACTTTTTATGTAAACCGTCTCGTACGCATCTAATTCTCGCGGCGACGTTACGTTTTTAATCAATTTTAAGTTTTCTACTTTAATACTATGCCCGGTTTCATTTATATGTTGTGCTACACTCGACGCGTCCAATCTGCCGTAGCGATAATTTCGTAGATGTTCTTTGAATCTAGTTTCTATCGCTCGTTTCGTTTGACCAATATAGGCTTTATTACAGAGACTACATGCAATTTTATAAATAACCGACCTTTCTCCCATTTTCGGATTATCTTTAGGATTACCGAGAAGATTTTTAAGTGTGTTACGCGAACCGAAGCATACGTTCATATCTTGACTCTTCAAAACCTTACTCACGCCTTTCCATACGCCGTGAAAGGGGAGTTTCACGAATTTCTTACTATTAGTTTCTACCGGGGTTAAGGTGGTGGAATTTCTTACGTAAAGCCTATGTTGGACTTTCTTAAGCATGCGATCGACTTCTATAGAACAGTAACCGTTATAAATAGCTACTTTTTTTATGAATTTAAGTTCTCTGTTAAATCTACTTCTACTTAGAGGGAATTTAACCAACCTATTAATTAAGAAGCTAATCGCGGCCATTTTCTGTTGTCCACAGTGATTAGAATCGTTCATAATGTACCTATTAGTGTTGGTTTCCTTTCTATAGATGTCAATTTCCAGTTTATTATTATTTTTAATCACTAAACTGTCTAGGAACGAAAGTTGATTGTTCACTTCTTCTTCTACTGTGAACTTAATGGTTTCAAATTTTGAGTTGAGGGTCGCGAGAAAATCCGGAATATTACTTTTCTTAGTATCAAAAACCGCGAAAATATCATCTACGTACCTAAGCCAAATTCTAGGAAAATATGCGGCATCCGCTCTCATACATGTTTCAAATTTGCTCATGAACAAGTTCGCTATGAAGGGGGACAGGGGTTGCCCATTGCTGTACCTTCTGATTGTTCATAGTACTTGCCCTCAACTTGAAAACAATTTTGCTTCATGCAGAGTGACGTTAGTCTTTTATATTCTGCTATTTTGGCATCTTCAATGTTGTTGAGCTTTAAAAGCTCAACTAAATACTCTATGGTTTCAGGGATCGGTACACTAGGGAAGAGTGAACAAACATCGAACGATACTAAAATTTATTACAGTAATTAATAGCTACCTACTTACTTATCTATCTAGAGTAAATGCTCGAAATTTTTTCCTTCTAATTCTCGATACACATAAGCTGTTCTAGCATGGTATGTGTTATACTGAAGAATGCTTGCTTTATTCTTAACGTTACGAATTGATTCTATTATTGTCATTCATTTCGAGCTACACTTAGAATGAAAAGTTAAGAATAACAATACCAGCATGTTTTGTTTACTGCTGGCGCAATACTAACACTAGTTTAAATGCAATATCCAAACACATGACTAGTAAATATTTGTTTTATTTTCAAATGTTGTTATGCAAAAACATTGAAGTTATAAATTTCCTATACGCGTCCTAAAGCGTCATACCGTTTACACAATAGGCAGAATTTGGAGAATTTGGGAAGATTGCGACGGTATGCACATCTCTACCATAAAAAGAAAAACAACGATCAAACATCATGCGAACGTTCATTGTACCGCTGCGACAAGCTATTTGTGCCTTACGTGCCTTATATGTATCTATATGATGTACGTATACGTGCGAAGTTGCGGACAATTCCCAGAATAATACCGCAACAGCATCTGTAAGTAGATTATAAAACCTTTTATTGCTATATTTCCGTGAGAATAGCAGAACGCCGAATCCTACTATGTATACTAGGGTAGTAAAAGAAGTACTCTACCATTCTATTGCTTGGTAACATTTATTTAAAGCCGCAATTGATTCTATGCGCCGAGATGTAAGGGATTGGATTTCGTTTTATGAGATGGGAGTAAACAATTCGGAGACATATACTTTTACTCTGCGTATACTCTGCGATAAAATGTAGCGAAACTGTCAAGTAGCTTTAAAGTCTTTAAAGTTAGTTCGAAACGTAGTTGACTGCATTAAACACTTACTTATTGTTTTTATTAAAATGTCACAATTTCTCTAAATTAATTATCTTCATATGGATGCCAAATTATCAAAAGCAACGCTCCAAAAACATGGCCCTAGAATATACCACATATAATCTGAGTTGAATTCAAAGCTATAACTGGTTAGTTCATTAATGCCACAACACTTGTTTCAACATAAGGATTTAATTTTTAATTTTAATTTTAAAGTGTACCATTTAAACAAATATCCAGCTAAAGACATAGTGTATCGATTGTTAACTGAAGGGTTCTACTAGTTCCCAGAAATTCGCTGTAATTACCATATTAAGAAATCAAGTTACCCCGAATATGCTAACAAGGAACCGTACCTATCACGCACATTCAGAATCTTATGAAACGTGTGTGGTTTGTAAAATAGCGGTTTCCGTTTCAGCTAAGAATCCGTTTTAGAGAGTAAAATCGGTGGTTTCTCCTTGGTTATTTCCTATTAAATGTTCATGAAAGGAAAACTGAGGCACGTAAAACAGCATATATATATTAGTCATGATTTTACTGAAAAGAAATAAGGCATACAGAAACAAATTAGAGGCGAAAACAACAAGGAAATAAAGTGGGCTACGATATGGAGTATCGAACAGAAGAAGTTAGCCCCGAGTAAGACACTGCAAAAAAACTGAAAAAGTCGTCCATCGGGAATCACGGAAAGACAAACGCTATGGACCAGGACAAGATTTTGATAACCAGAAATATACGCAAAGAAAAGTAATTAAAGAAACCAAAGAAGCAAAGGAAGGATCGCTAAAACACCTAAGAGCTAAACAAAGCGGAACTGAGGTAGATGGAAATCAAAACGATGGGAAGGATGGGAACGTGGAATTTCCGAGGACTAAGCGAATGGGGAGCAATAGAAACTTCAATATAAGAAATAAAACAGTATTCTAGCAGTCGAAGAAACTCATCTAAAAGAAAAAAGTATACAGAAGGTGAACGGGTACATACTTTACAATAGTGGGGTAAAAAGATAGAAGATTTGGTACTGGATTTGTAGTGAAGAAAAGTTAAAAGATTTGAGTTACTATTATATAACAATGCCAACTCAAAACAATAATTTATCAATAATACACACATGCACTGACTGTGAAGAAAGAAGAATTTTATAGATTTCCAAAAAAGCGTACGACTCTGTGAGTAGGCGAGAAGTAATTAAGGCTCTGGAAAAGCTACAAATCCCAGGAAAACTGATGAGAATAACAAATATAGCATTACAAAGGAGCAGGTGTGCAGTGAAAGTAAACGGAAACTCATCTACCAAATTTGTAAGTAATGTCTGGATTGAGACAAGGGGACCCCTTTATCAATTCTGATATTTAACGTGGTTTTGGGAAACGTAATACGCGATAGTGGAATTAATACAAAATGAACAATATTTACGAAAATTCAACACCGTCTAGTCTATGCAGATGATGTACAGATTAGTGCGAGGAAAGAAGAACTAGTAGATGTAGTCAAACAAGTAATGACTGCGGTTAGGAAGAAAGGACTACAAATAAATTAAAATTGTAATTAATACTTAATTGTTGACTTATTTTGACTCCCTTCATTTAAGTAGGTTAATTTCACTTAGACGATTACCTGACGTATATTTTCATAAGGCAGATGAGGATTACTTATGAGTACCACCAGAATTTCAGCTGTGAAATTTTTACAAGATCAAATATTATATTCATGTTAGCATAAACTAGTTTCATCGCGAGAAATTTCAATTTTGTAATTTCCCATAGGACGTAGCAATGATATCTACTTATTACACTTTCTTCCGCTGGTATTGTGAAATAGATTTCATGTATTTTTTCCTTGTTTTAATGGAACACGCCTCCTCTCGAATTCGGCTACCGCTGAACATCTTCTAAACATTGACCACCAGATATTCAGTCCTACTTCATTACTTTGTCATTCTTTCCACTATTATGGTGGGAAAATTAGAGAGTCGATAGAGATCCTTAAACACCCTAAAAATGTCAATAGAGATACAGGTTATTCTCTCGCAGACATATGGAAGCCCATCATCTGTAACGACCAATCCTCGACTGACAGTGACCGCGACACTCAGCCGATCAGTGTGATCAGTTCACATGCTGAGATAACGTGATCAATTGCTTCCCGCTCAGTTAGTTACAGTCTCTGGCGTGCTCACTATAGCCACCCTTCCCTCTTATGAAGAAGCCCCATATGATTATGGGCGAAACGTCGAGTTTTCGATTAACCTTGACACGGTCCAAACCCGGAACAGATTTAGTTTTAACTCCATAGTGGTTCTTCATCCCCTTCCACTATTTATAGACCAATTGGTCGATGTTCACCCAAATATTCTAACCCACGTTTCAAATTCAAGCGAAACGTCCTTTATACATTGATTCATTATATTTTTTTGGCGTCGTGAATTTCATGCCTGCTTAAGTTGAATTCATATCGAATAAACAATTTTATATTTCCTTATAATAACACATGAAAAAGTACAGCTACTCAGGACGGTATTGGTTGAATCACTCACGGCAATAGCATTGTTAGAAGAAAGAACCCTAACCAGTGGACATGCTTCTGCCTACCCGACGTTCGTCAGCGTTGTTCCAAGCGTATCTCTACTTTGCCTATCGGCTTATATCAGGAGTGGGTTGGGGAACTGTATCCGCTCCATGTCGGTGCTTTCTTAACACTAGGAGGCGCCAAGAGTTACCGTTCTCGAAGGAGGGTGATATAAGCAGAGAGGCAAAGAGCGATGTTAGGTAGATATCGCTCAGAGCAACGCTAATGATGCCGGGTAGACAGAAATACGTCGATTGGTTAGCGTTCTCTCTTTCCTCACGTTGCTTTTGCCGTAAGTAATTCCTCCAATACCGTATGTTAGCAGTATTATTTTTTATTTCAACATTCCGCAGCAGCAACAAACAAACAGTAAAAGTATAAAATATGTATTTATTAATGTTTGATTATTCGTTTATCCTGTCTAGTATATTATTTAGTTCGTTAGTTCGTAAAAGTAATAAAATTATTGTTTAAATATTAAATTCCTTTATTAAAATTTCGTACTGGAAGTTTAAAATATAAAATCGTTAAAATTCCTATATCGAACTAAAATATTCATGAAATACGTTAAAATAACTTCACTGCTTGCAAATGTTTAAATATTTCATTATAAGCCACACTAAATCACCAAACATATTAGAATAATTCCCAAATAGGTAACGTTAATGTGCAAAAGAAGCCACTTTAAATGAACAAATTCTAATATTTCAAAAAAACATTCTTCAAATTCAATGCATCCAAATACTTCGCTGACTGTTAAATTCTATTGAAGGTGATTGATATTCACGAGTTTCAGTTGTTGTGTTCTTTACTAAATTAAATATGAGATAATGCAGATATGAAATATTACACAGATCATTAAAAAAAGTGATCTTTCACTGTCTTATTGTGATATGAAAGGCCGTATTAACCGACCACTTCATGTGTTTAAAAAAATAACTTGAACTGCTTGAAGCGATGTTGTACACTAAAGTGACAATGAAACCAACATAACGTCGATTTTGTATATAAGCGCAACCTTACCTCACATGCACTGCCGTTCAGAGAAGTTCGGTCGGTTGGTAAAAAACATGAAAAGGTTACAGAAACAAACGAAACTAAAAACAAAATGCAATTTTATTGTATGTACAGGTAAACAAGACAAAAATAAATAAATAAAAAGTTATTCTGGCCTAATATAACATACTGAACATTATTTTTTTTTTTCATCCTTTGCTGTTAATCACCGCTCGAACTATTCTAGGCGTTCTTTCGATAAGTTTTGTTAAAATGGATCGTGGAATATTAATCCATTCATGTTGCAGAATATTCCGTAAATGTTCTTGTGAAGTTGGGCATATTCTTCGGATCCTCCTGTCCAGTTCATCCCACAACAACTCTATAGGGTTCAAATCTGGGCTTTGTGGGGGCCATGTCATTACTTTCAGGGTGTGCTGTTCTTCTTGCTCCTTTAGATAGTTCTTACACACTAACGCAGTGTGTTTTGGGTCGTTGTCGTGCATGAATGTAAAGTTACGGCCTATTATACGCAAGCCTGATGGCACTGCATGATTCTGGAGTATTGCAAAATAATTTTCCTTCCTCATTACATCCTGCCCCCTGCATAAATCTCCCGTCTCAGCAAAGGAGAAACATCCCCATACTAACACAGAACTACGCCCTTGCTTCACTGTAGGCACAATGCAGTCCGGGATCACTTTTTGGTTTTAGATCTTCGGACATAAACTTGTCGATTTTGCCCAAAAACCTCAAACTTTGACTCGTCACTCTAAAGCACGTGTTTTCAATCATCTAACGACCAATCTAGATGAGAACGGGCCCACTGTAGCCGTTTCGCTCTGTTGCCCCGACGTAATAAGGGTTTTCGAATGGCAATGCGTCCATGAAGGTCCGCTTGTTCAAGTCGACGTTTTACCGTACTCGCCGAAACTTGTTCTTCACGGCCGCGATTGACTTCAGCTGCTATTTGTGGCGCTGTTAACTTTCTATTGCGTTTGCTTAATAATACAATTCTCAAATCTTCAGCTTTTGTTGTTTTCCTAGATGCTCCAGGACGAACACGATTTTCTATAGTTCCAGTTGTCCGATATCGCTGTATGATGTCATTTACTGTTGAACTTCTCATATTTATTTTTTCAGCAATTTGTCGCCCCGAATATCCTTCTTCAAACAGCGTAATAATGCGTGAACGTTTTTCTACACTGGTAGGCTTGCCACGTGCCATTTTGAAGTAAATTTTCTTAAAACTTCCGCGCAAGAACGACAGATGCACACCAACACACGTTTAGCAGTAAAATGAAGCAAATTTATATCTTTGCGCCTGTGATAAATAAACAAGAATGATACTGCGGCATATTTCCTAAATGTATTGTTCGTTAATAATCCCCAAACGACCCGTTTCAAAAGATTGGTACTTCAGAGAAATTCTTGGAATGATAATAAAAGGGACCGTATTGTGGTTGTCGCAATATTTCTACTTTACATAATAATTTATGGCTTTAATCCCTTAGAAAAGAGTGTATGCTTAATATTTTTCTAATTTTATGTATTAATAATTGTATACAGTGTGATATAATAGATTTTTATTGTATGACCGAACTTCACTGAACGGCAGTGTATAAGGTTTTTGCTACAAAATTGTGCAGCACTGAAACAATGCTCGATTTTGAAAATTCTGCTACCATGGTACGTAGCAGGCAGCACACAACACCAAAATACGCGCACTTTCAATTGAATTGGCGCGGCATCAGCATGGGAATACGAGCTAATGACATCATCGAATATTCTGATTTGGAACGTTTGGGACCAGCCGTAAAAGAGTACGACCTCTTTTTAGTTGTTTCAAAATATTTTTGTTTCATTTTTCTCGGTTAAACAAATTTTTTATAATATATTACAAGTAACAACGAATTTTAGTCAACTACCCGATTAATCGTTGAAAGCATTGGAATAGGAGATCTGCATAAGCTTCATTCAGTTCGTTACCATGCCCTATTATACAGTACAAACGCATTAATTAATACAACGGAGTAAACCTATAATAAGCACGATAAGATTAGCGTAGCATTTGCATATTAACGCATTTTACCTATCGGTATTAAGTTGGATGTAAACTCCTATACCTAAATTAAACGGTAGTACGTGGATTAGAACAGATGCCTGAACCTAGGACCTAACTGCCTATGATTATGCGTGCGGCAGATATACACGTCTCCATGCTATAGGTTTCAACTTCACGCGTATCTGGATGTTAAATGGAGCCGCTGGTTGTCGCGAACCTACCGACATAGTAGCCACTATACGTACATAAATCTTTCGGGATCGCCCGATCTACCTGTCGACTGGTTGGTCCCACCGTCATTTGACGCTGCCAGCTATACACTATTTAGCAAACGACGTGGCCAGCGCTAGCGACCATTAGATAAGCTTGATGTGAACGTTGGGAAATTTTGCAACTATCCCTGGCGTTCGTGATAACGTAAATGAACTATCGCTGGCTAAAATGTCGAAGAGAAACTGAGGCGTATATGCAGACGTGCAGTTTTGGTCGCTTTTATGGCACTATCGGGATGACCTGCCTGCTCGTTAAGTGACTCGGGAAGAAGGGTATACTGTGTGTTCTCCGCTGCTGTAGGGATTAATGCACGAAAGTAATTTAATGCTGCTGTAATATAGAGTTATCGCGGAAATTTTGTTGCGAAAAGAATATTGAAAACAATAAAAAAAAAGTTACGCTTTCAACCAGGTTGGTAATTTTGTGGCTGGCGTACAGAAAGTACCTGCCAATGGTTCTATTACGTTGGTTGGTACGTAATGGTTTTATTGGATGGTGAACAATTAATCGCATTAATATTTTTATTTCACTTAGAGATACGGGAATGGTATACTTATAAGGTATGCGCTTGTACTATTATAGAAATTTACGTTTATGTAACATAATGTTTTATGTGAGGGAGAAGTGAGAAAATTTACAAATGTTGGGTTTTCAGAAATCACTTGGACAAAATTTAGTCGTGGAATACGGGAGAACCGCTAAAACACTCGTTCGGCAATTTTAGAATTGATTTAGAGAAATTATAGAAATTTAAATGAAAACTAACCTTTTATCGAAGATCCACATCATAAAATGACTTCTTTTTATAATCAGCTACTTCTGAATAGCCCTTTGAATTGCAACTTGAATCCTTCAAATTACCACCTTTTCACCTTTAATTTCACATCACCTACAACACTCAATATGAAACTTTACTGAGAATTTGGGGAAGACGAACCGAACGATTTTTAATTGATGAAATTTAATTTTTATATGATTAAATTTAAAACAGAACCATGCCGTGGACAGATTTTATATTAATCTAGAACTTTTGGAAAACGAGAAAATCAAATACAAAAGCAGTTAATGTCTATTTTCTCCATCACCATTTGGCTGGACTTATATTATCCTTTTACACCCCACGTTCCAAAGATAATAGGCCAGAAAAAGATTTTTTTTTAGAAATCGAGCTTACCACCAGTAGAGGGAACTTTATTTTCGATAGGTGGACAGACTGAACTGTGGGTGGCGCTGACGACAGATAACCGTTTGGACGTTAGTTTTTAACATCTCATTACACTACATGAAAAGTTGGTAATCGAGAGGTTGCCCGGGTTGCTTGATGGGTTTGTTTTAGCTATTACCATACCTTGTGGCTGGGCTGGAAAGGAAGGATGAAGGATGGAAACGTTGCATTAACGGAATGAGAGTTAGGATGTAAATCCATTTTATCGATAGGCGTAGATACAGGCGTAAGAGGTACCCGTAAGCGAAAACCATCTTGAAAAACGTTAACAACCGGCCATCACGCACAACATAGCCCAAGAGGATAATTCAACCGAGTGGAAAACATGTACAACTTTGCATCTCAAATAAACCACAATGTTCATTTTATCTGTTTTATAATTTTTTCTAGTAACTTCATAAATGCATTTCAATGTTTTCTGTAGGCCAGTATGAGTGGGGATTCAGAAAAAGATTTATATTTTGGTAGAAGAAAAAGTAAGATATCAATACTGCTGGCAATTTTATTATAACGAAGAAGATACCAGATAAGATTAGTGCATCGCCAGGCCAACCAATTAAGTAGGAAACCTGTGAATTTGGCATGCAAGTGTAAGGCGTAAATAGTAAATAGGTTCGCATAAAGTTATTAACCTGTAACCTTAGAATACGGGGCAGCGATAATAATTAATGTTATTGGCTGCTTCAATCTTGAATTTAAACTATATATACAAGCATAATCTGAAAAGTTTCAATCTTTAACATAGACAGCGTTACCAGCCAAAAACATGTGCTGCGAAATGTACAGAGCACTATTTGCTGGTGTCTTGTGAGAGAAATGTATTTGATTTGCTATTTTTTACACATTTCGTAAATATGTTGCGAGATTTATGTCCTAGTTTATTTTACAATGAACTAATACTAAATTCTTTTTGAAATTCCAACCCAAAACATTCAGTTTACAATCTTCAGCTTTCTCTTGTACTTGGACATATTTATTGTGGTTATAGCATTGGCAAATCGATGGTAGCAATTTAATTTCTAAAAAAATCACTAAAACATATTTTACGTCTGCAACTACCTGGACAGTATCATTCTCATCATTGCAACTGCGGTAATTGCATCTCTGAAGGTGATTTCTTGACGTGTTAATTGGTCTTCAATTAGTAGATGTTGTTGACAAATTCCCTCAGGCTTTGTTGACAAGCACTCCGCTAAGGTAAATCACAAACAACATAAAAGCATATAATCTCAAATTTTTTATAAAGGAAATTTCTGGACAGGTCACCACTTTGCACGAATTGTACAGGATTACCTGGACAATGGCAGGGTGGCCCAATCTTGGCCATCTCGATTGCCAATTCTGACAGCTTGCAATTTCTTCATATGGGGCGCTTAGAAAGGGTTACTTTACCAAATACCTGTGGACAAACATTCGTTTCGGCTTTCAATGCTTAAGTTCATCCCATAGTCCGTGCCTGAGAATTTTGCAACACCTTGCATACAAATATGGAATTTGTACCACGTGTTAAATTCTCCTGAAGACTACAAAACGTGATGTTGAGCAAGTAATCAAGTACAGCGTTCTTGAATTTTACGGTGCAACTGAATTTTACAAATAAATCCTACCTACCTTAACTCACTGGCAATAGTGCTAATAATGATCTTAGTCGAAATTTTTTTTCTATACAGAAATTATTCCTAAACCAAATTACAAGGCTTATAATAGGACATTCATAAACATCCTTAGTTTAATTGGATAAATACTTCTCGGAATTTATTCCAATAACAACTCAATTACACGGGTAAGCATTTCCGCTTTATTCGAGACAAGGGACTCACTCCTCCCCTTCTGCCCATCTCTAACACAAAAGCAATCTCACTGAATTAATATTATCTATAGAATCTCGCTTTGACATCTCCATATTTGCATTTCGCGCAATTTTAGCGGAAATCAGATTGTCCGAGGACGAACCTTTCGATCCATCCTGTCCGCTCTCGCCCCGCGTAACAGCGGCACTTCATTCGAACGTAACAGTCGGGCAAAATTCAGTTACAAAATAAATACAGTCATTAGCACAAAGGGAGAAACAAGATAATGGGTCTAGGAATGTCTAGGAATGTTTTCCGGGGAGCGAGCACCGGCCCGGAGCGTTCCGGCCGTGTAATTACTCACACCAGTTTACGAAGAGTTCCTGCGATGCCCACGTAATGAGTTTTCCGGTTGAAAATGCGCGGGCGAGATACTATTGAAAGAGCGACTCGCTGTAAATAGAAAGGACGATGGAGCGCTGCTGCTCGGCGCCGATTCGAACTGAAGATATGGTCAGGAGGACGATACGCATCATTTTGAAACGTTTCAATTGTGATAATCGCTGTTAATTTGTGTTGCTCGATTACTCCGCAACAAATACGAGGATGGTATGATAAATACTTGCGTTTAGGATTAACTTTTCCACGGAGAATCAGTTGAAACTAAACGTGTTCCGGGTTTGGACCGTGTCATGTCGTCTTTGTTAAAATGAAAACCCGACGTTTCGTCCACAATTGTATGGTTCCTATGTTACCACATAAACTTGCCCACTTTCAATAGCTTTCAAAACAATACTACTTACAGACGGTAATGCCGATTTTATATTTTAACACATAAACTCACCAACATTCGTTGAAATCTGAATTTCCGATTTAGAACAAATTCCTTGTTGGTAAAATATTACAAAAGGCTTTATTTTGCGTACGCGAAATGTAATACATCCAGCCGGTTGGTGCTGCGTTTTCCGCCTAAACCTTGCTTCAACTATCCCGTCTATTACAGAGCTTCGATGTTTAGGTAATTGGCATTTTAATTAATTTACAAATGCGGACGCAGGCGGTACAGTCAACAGCACAATAGCAACATCGCCCGTCTACCCTGAATTCAAACTGTTTTGCGGTTTCAACCGAAATTGGAATTAGTGTTTCGCTCGTGAAGGGAATATCACGAGTTAAAACGGCCCAAAATCGTTTGTGATTTAATAATATGGAATGTTAAGCGGGAATTTAGCTAGTTACAATAAAATAAATATTTAACGAGAGCTACTAAATATGTTTCTTGCACTAAGTGATTCATATATTCTGATGTTTTAATTTGAATTTAGACAAATCAGATAGATACATTATTTTTTTTTTTACGTATATTTATCGTGAATTTGGGTGTACCAACTTGATGCTTTTTTGACAATTTAAATCCAATTTCGAGCTTGTCTGTTTTGATGTTTTACTTCTCTATTTCAGCGCGGTATGTTTACAAGGGTAGCTTAAAAATTTGGATTCAGGAGTGGTGTATCTAAGTTTCTTTGCGGGAAGAATTCACGCCAAAACTCGGACTTACTCTGTCTAAACTGCTTTAGCAGGGCTTTGACATTCATCCGAATAGGTTTTTGGTCGAGATTGAGCAAGCATGAAAACGCGTCGATAGTTCTTTCTTGCTCAAATCTTCATTAAGGAGGCTTAATCGTTTGGGATCTTTAGATATGGTGTAAAAGGTAACCATCGTCGTTAGGATGCTTTTCTGTAGATTCACGGATTTTTCTACCATAACAATGAGGATTGCGAGACAAAATGCAGACAGAGATATATTGGTTTTGTCAATCAATTTAACCAGCGCGGACTCGGTTACACGCAGCAACCGCGCCCAAATTAACGAAGTGCCTTTCTAACCTTTTAAAAACTTACGCAACGGTAGATCTTGGTGATTTGCTTGTCAGCTTTGATGTCGAATCCTTATTCACCAAAGCCTCAAATCGGATACAGTATCCATTATCTGAGAATTCTCCATCTCCACTTGGTTGAAGCTTATCTTCCTTCTACCTATTTCCAGTTTTATGGTAAATAATATGAGCAAATCTCAGGCAGAGCTATGGGAGCTCTTTTACCTTTTATCGTCGCCAATATCTCTATGGCAGCGTTCTAACAACAAGCCGTGTTATCTCACAATCTTAAGTTAAAATGTTTTTCATCTGGCATCGTGGATTTTTTTTGGACTGAATTCCCAACATGCTTCCATGCGCTTCGCCATGGATATCGAATCAGACAGTTGCCTTCCTTTCCCAATGGTTCCCCTGAACTGCTTACCGAAAACTCATGTAGACAGGTAGATATCTTAATAGACTCTCACACCATCATACAGATCAAAAACGCAGTGTTATCAATTCTCTTATTCAAAAGACCATTTCCACATCTGAACAAAATTAGCTTCAAAACCAAATTCAAACTCTCAGACAACTTTCCCACCAAAGACAGCGATGGAAGTCCACGGTGTCTACCAGATTCCATTTACGCGCGGTAATATTTCCTCACGTAAGGAAATATTGACTTAGTGATGTCCCATAAAAGTGAGGACGAAACGTCGGCAGAAACTACGACAACGACGCGGTTCCAACCCGAAAACCAAAGATTATAGCTTTATTGACGATTACAGAACGCTGCGTAAATTTTGATTTAATTTGTATTAACTGCATGAAGGGGACTTATACTATTATTTGTAAAAAATGCTTCTATACCTTGTTGTGTATTATGTATATCATAAATAAGTTTTATCCAAAAACTTCTTCAATTTACCAAGCATCAAAGGCAAAGTGGCAATTAACTGGAGATCTAACTAAATCTCTGGAAATCAATCATTTTATGTGGTAGGCATCAACATGAATTTAAAAATTTCTACGCAATCGAACCAATTTAATTAGGAAAGTGATTTTTTTTAGTGGTTCAGTTCTAACAGCGAGTGTAGATGTTCAATCGCGAAACTAATCCATCACGGAATGCAATCTTTCCATTTGCGCTGGCCACCGCACATTCGCACATAGGAATGAGCATTTCGCGAAAATGCACTCGAGCTGCCTAAATTAAATTTCACAACAGCTACAAATGGAATATTCAATCTAATTCCGCCCCGTTCGAATGCATTTCATTAAGCAACGGTTTGTGCTAAAGGACTACCGCCAAAATCATTTCGACAGAACGCATAGCGTGGCTTTAATTCTATTGTCGAATAGAGTTACGCTTGCGGTGTCCATTCGTTTTACTCAAAGTGTATATGCAGATGGATTTTCCCTAGATATAAATTTTGATGTTTGATGCTAGAAATTACGTTTAGTTAGGAAAGAAATCTAGAACGAAGTAGAGAAACACCAAATTAAAATTCAGCAATTTAAGAAGCACAATTTTGTTATCATATTTTTGGTTAAACTTGACAAACTCAGATTGTTAAGTTTTCTTAAGCATTGGGAAACAATAGCTAATTTTTTTGACGGTTTACGTTACGATTTTGGCTTAACTGAAGCTACATATTTTTTCTAAGCAAACTTGAAACTCATATCTCGTTCCACTGCCGACTCTGGTGGCTCGAAAGCCTCAAACTCCCGAACTCAAAGAGGGTTAAAGATATCTACAAATGCTAAAGGCGAGCGTATTTAGCGCATCAAAATCTAGAGGATGCACGGTCAAATTGGTAATCTAACATTTTTGTTTTCTTTCTTTTTTTTTTCAATTCACAGCCAAAGATCTTGCAAGCAAAATTTCTATCTCGACAATTTGTAGTCGAATTGGGGGCATCAGGCGACTCGGTTTAAAGATCTTCACGAGTTCTTTTCAACGCCGGAAATCGAAATGCCCTAGATTCAACTATTTCGATGGTAGAGAACTTCAAAGTTTGACAAGTAATTTCTTCAAGAACTTTATAAAATGTAAACACCCGTATCTCTTAAACGTTTGGAGATAGCGATCTTAAATTTTATTCCGGAAATATGTGAGTACAAACATACACATGTAAATGTAAACGACAACGTTGGATAGACGGTATTCCATGTTTCTTATTTCGGCGTTTCAAACACATCATCACTTTGAGTTCAAATACAATGCATAGTACCACGCGATAGAAGACCATAAATGTCTTATACACTAATGTTCGTAACACTTTTGTTTTTAAGCTACAAAGCCTTAGATAACTTAATTTTTTTTAAGGAAGCTGTTTTAAAAATCAAGAGCAAGATTTTCTCTCGTTAGCCTTGTTCACCGATGAAGTAGGTTTTAGTCGTGATGGTGTTTCGAACCTACATACTGTCCACTATTGGAAGACGATGAAACCGTAATACGCAATCACTAGTACGGATTTTATACTAATGTGTGGGCAGGTATAATCCACAATTACTTAATTGGTCTATTTCGAACTCTGTGAATTTATTTTTTGAAAAATTAACTGAACACTTTCTTAGAAAATGTCCCATTAAATATTATTCAAAGAACGTACCACATGCATTAGGATGTGCTAGCTCATTTTTCTCAAAGAGCAAGGGAATTTTCACAAAGAAGATTTGGAAATAGGTGAATTGGTCACGGGGTATCTGTACCATGGCCAGCATATAGCTCCTCCTCGATTTTTTATTTTAGAGGTTTATGAAAAATGAACTATATGCCATAGAACTAAATAATGAAGAGCACTCATGGAACGGAATTGTGGAGTCTGGTGATAAATTCCGTAGTAATCTAGACATACATATACACTGCTGTTCAGTGAAGTTCGGTCATACAATAAAAATCTATTATATCACACTGTATACAATTATTAATACATAAAATTAGAAAAATATTAAGCATACACTCTTTTCTAAGGGATTAAAGCCATAAATTATTATGTACCGAGCACCTAGGAAAACAACAAAAGCTGAAGATTTGAGAATTGTATCATTAAGCAAACGCAATAGAAAATTAACAGCGTCATAAATAGCAGCCAAAGTCAATCGCGGCCGTGAAGAACAAGTTTCGGCGAGTACGGTAAAACGTCGACTTCAACAAGCGGACCTTCATGGACGCATTGCCATTTGAAAACCCTTATTACGTCGGGGCAACAGAGCAAAACGGCTACAGTGGGCCCGTTCTCATCTAGATCAGTCGTTAGATGATTGGAAACACGTGCTTTGGAGTGACAAGTCAAAGTTTGAGGTTTTTGGGCAAAATCGACAAGTTTATGTCCGAAGATCTAAAACCGAAAAGTGATCCCGGACTGCATTGTGCCTACAGTGAAGCAAGGGCGTAGTTCTGTGTTAGTATGGGGATGTTTCTCCTTTGCTGAGACGGGAGATTTATGCAGGGGGCAGGATGTAATGAGGAAGGAAAATTATTTTGCAATACTCCAGAATCATGCAGTGCCATCAGGCTTGCGTATAATAGGCCGTAACTTTACATTCATGCACGACAACGACCCAAAACACACTGCGTTAGTGTGTAAGAACTATCTAAAGGAGCCAGAAGAACGGCACACCCTGAAAGTAATGACATGGCCCCCACAAAGCCCAGATTTGAACCCTATAGAGTTGTTGTGGGATGAACTGGAGAGGAGGATCCGAAAAATATGCCCAACTTCACAAGAACATTTACGGAATATTCTGCAATATGAATGGATTAATATTCCACAATCCGTTTTAACAAAACTTATCGAAAGAGTGCTTAGAATAGTTCGAGCGGTGATTAACAGCAAAGGAGGTTTTTTCGATCAAAAAAAAAATTTAATGTTCAGTATGTTATATTAGGCCAGAATAACTTTTTATTTATTTATTTTTGTCTTTTTTACCTGTACATACAATAAAATTGCATTTTGTTTTTAGTTTCGTTTGTTTCTGTAACCTTTTCATGTTTTTTACCAACCGACCGAACTTCTATGAACGGCAGTGTACATCAAAAATGTCGTCAACTATTAACACAAAGATTGAGAAAGTATATATAAGAAAAAGGCTATCAATTTAAACAGCTTCTTTAGATAGATTACCTTATATTTGTTAAAATTTAATCATTGTCTTTCTTTGTTGTTATTTTTAAAGTTCATGTCGACCAAATAGCGATGTTTTTATGATAAGATATTGAAGAGAAATAAATTAAAAAAAAATTAAACCTTTAGTATCCTGAAAACGATGGCTTACGGACATTTTTCTTTATTATTTTACGATTCTCAATCGCGCGGTACTATTTTTATCAATGTCACCCTGTAAATTCATTGGGAAATACTCAGCGAACGTTTTCGAATTAAAAGAGCGCTACTCTTTAGCTCTAACCGTGCTGAACCTGGTGTCTCAAGTTTGAGAAAACAAAATTAATTTTTCTTTAATTTGAATGGTCCCAGCTTCCAAACTAATCGAGCTAGCAGATTTTGGATAGTCGCAATTGATTCATTTCTATCGAAAACCGTCAAACCGTCGACTAGAAATGTTAGATATGCATTTCTCTATAATAAAATCAATGAAAATCAGAGCGATGTTAATGACCCCAAAATTTCAAACGCCCTTGATTCAGAAAATTAAAAGCGGGCGTATTCGAGGGGTGAAATCAAGTTTAACGGTTTAACGTTTCTTTTTTTACTTTTCACCAACTTTAAACGCCCGTAACTTACGAACAGGTACAGCAATAAGGGCGGACCCTCTTTGTTTCGATCTACGTTGAAATGCGCGTTTTCGGACCATTTCGTTTCCGACAGTTTTCGTATATCACAAGCTGCAAATGCCCATTACAATTAGGTACCACATTGTATATTCTGTGTTTGGATTAAAATAAAAGCACGTATATTTGGTTGTACAAAATTTATTTACATTATAACATATTTTTTTATATTATAAATAATTCTATAAAAAGATTAATGTAAATTAATATTAAAATCATTGTTTTTCCAATTTCATACTTAAAACCCTGTGCTTTCTGCTTTATTCCTTCTATATAGAAACAAGCGTTTAGCAACGGCAATGAAAGGAATTTTATTTAAACATTTACTTTTCATGCATAGCTTTATTTGTATCTCAAACTCAACGTTTCTCTTAAATATCTCGCTACGCAATTTTTTTTTAATACATATTTCTTGAATGAAGTGAATACGCACAACAAGATGCATGATATCCATGATTTTACTCCTCACATAAAACTCGATAATTAAAAATAAACATCGGTCCTTTCAAGCTGCAACATTTCAAAATATTTGCTTTCCAAAAATAGACGTCCTCGATCCAACCGCGCAATATTTTTACTATAAAATTGATCAATTTTCCAGCAAAAGGAAACCCTCCACACGTATACGTATATCTGCCATCCATATTTATGGAAAGATTCAACCTCGATCGAGTTTTGTTCCGGTATAGGAGAAGATATTATATTGGAAACTCTTTCCTCCGTCACTCCGTCACTGCTATGCCTAAATTATTAACTCGGATGTTTGTCTAGATGGAACGTAAACATTCACGACGACTGACACCTGCTTTTTTATTTCGACTACAAGCAGAACGAGAGAAATAAAAGGGCGAGAGGTTCATTGAAGCAAATAAAAGAAATCGGAACTGACGTACTTATTTGAATAACAAAGTGTTCCTTTTCATCTTGCATCAGCGGAGCGGAGGTACGAAGGTGAGATGCGGAAGTAAGAAAGCTGAAAGCTTTTTTTCCTTACTTATATTGCTATTCTGCACGAGTTCAAAGTGAAAAACGTATTTCTTTTGAAATCTAATTGCGATTGTGTAATAATTGGATGTAATTATTCGTAATTGGCAGGTCTGGTAGGTGTAATGTAGGTAGCGTTACGTTACACTTAATTAAGTATTCTTTAGAAAATAGAGCCCACGAATACAAGCTACCCCAACCTCTGGAAATTGTACAATTGCACCTACTGTAAAAGCGGGATATGTACATATACAGGGTTGGGATAAAGCATCGAACCAAACAAATATCTTTAAAACGGAAACGATGATATTGATGAAATTCTGCAGGTAAGTGAAACAACACGTAATACATGTGATTTCGAATCTTTTGTTGGTACTGCACTTGCGGTTTAACCGGAAGTACTCTCAAATCTTTCTATTTAAATGGGACAGCCTGTATATTTTTGCAGATAATAATACACCTTATTTTTCCAAAGGGCAATATAAAGCACTTCCCATTCAGCGAATAATTAATTTGAATTATCGTAAATTAGTGACAAAATGGGAATCATCCAATATAAACAAAATCATTTCAAACGTTCAAATTGCTCGCCTTTTATCTTCTGACGATATGCAAGCCTGTTAAGAAATTCCTAAGTTGCCTTTTCCAAGACTTCGCTATTGACTAATTCACATTCAACGACTATTCTTTGTCTCAACTCCTATAAACTAGTTGATAGTCTAACATAGACACGTGAATTGAGATGGCTCCAAAGGAAAAAGTGTAGCGGACTAAGGTCTGGAGAATGGCACTCAATGAGTCCTCTACATCCAACCCTTCGATTTAGAAAAGTAGCATCCAAAGATTTTGTTATACAGGAATAATTTGATTGTTCAATAGATCCAGATGCTCTTCCTCGTTCAAGTTTCGGTCTACAAAAAAATTAGCGTTAAAGCCTGTTTTCTACAATTCTCATCGAAATATTCAACTTTTGTAGATGTTATAACCAATAATCAAAACGAATGATCTAGCTGACTTGGTTGAAGCTTGCCTTTTTTTTCTGCCTTTTTCCAGTTTCCGGTAAATGTTATGAGCAAGTTTCAAGCGCAGCTATGGGATCTTAAGCGTTCGAACAACAAGCGGTATTATCCCACAACCTTAAGCCAAAGTGTTAGTACAGGTACGCTGAAGACACTTTTGCGAATCATAGAGATCGAATCAGACGGTTGTCTTCCTTTCCTCCATATACCGGCGTTCCGACGATGCGCTGAAACATTCCGTTTACCGAATACCCATGCACGCAAATAGATATCTAAACGGCTTCTCAGGCTCAAAAACGCGGTGTAATCAATTCCCTTATTCCAAGAGCCATTTCCATATCTGAACCCCGCTTGCTCTCCCCGAAACTTTGATCTATTCTAGGAAAGATATTCAAACTACCATTAACCGTTACATCAGCCCTTCTCCATGGCAACTCCCTTCATCTAATTCTAATTTCCGATCGCATTAGCAAGATCCTCTTCAGGAACAACATAAAAACTTTCTTCAAACCCAATTTCAAATTTTACTACTACGTTCCCATCAAAGACCGCAATCATCTGGAAGCCACATTCCATATTTATGTGGCGATGTGTACATTGGTGAAACAAGGGGACCGGTCAGCACTCCTGTTACCGAGCACAAGCGTTGTACGCGGTTATTGCGCGTAACCAGGTCCGCGCTGGCCGAGCGTACGTAGAAAACCGGCCACCAAGTCAATATACTGTTATTGACGACCGCGGAAAAATACTTTACAGATAACTGGAATTTTTACGATAAGTAAATACTATATTTTACTGTATTACAAATTATGTTCGATTATTTTGGACTGTTATTATTAATCTTCATTGTTACTTATTTTTGAGGCCGTTACAAATATTGTTTGGTTACTATGGCAGGAGTAAACAAAACATGTTGACATTGCTGTTCTTAAGCGTTGATTTCAAATTTTAAGTAACTACCTGCAAAAATTAATTACACAAAAAGGAGTTGTTAACTAACTAACTTCAGACGTATAATTTATGTGTGAAGTTAGGGATAATGCAAGCATTTACGTTAAAATATGTTTGCAATCCGCATTTTTTCAAGCAAACAACTGGAAGAAAGAAACTAAAAAAAAGCATAATACAGGTGCTCTAGGTGGACCAACCTAGGACCAACTCTAAGACGCGTAGAAGCAGACGTGAGGAGTAATGCGCGTTGAATAAGGATAGATATAGTTAGGTTTTGCGAATGGTTAATTAATGTGCGTAATTTTTTCAGAAAATTATAGAATAATATTCAGAACTTTATTGCATATTAATTAATTATTATTATTATTTCATTTTTAACTCCTACGAATTGCCTTAAAGAGATCCGTACTAATTCTATTGTAAGGAGGAAGACGAATATTTTTTTTTTGTAAATTGTATAGCAATAAACATATTTTAGACTGCACAATACACACCAAAAGCAGACACTAGATATACAAATTCCATCGACGATGAAAAGGTCTTGAATGCAATGCTTCTATCGTCTATTGTATAATAAAATTAAGTTACCCCCTTTGTCGTACTGCATTCTCAAAGGTTTCTACAATACCTACTCTATGTTGGATCTCAGCTTCACGAATATCACTACTTTCGTAGCATAGCGTTGGTGCAGTATAAGGAACAAAAACGCATTCAACCAAAAGCACAGCGTTGTACCGCAACTACAGCGGCACCGGCGTTAAAACCATTAAACTGATCCGGACGAATTGAATGAACGACTCCCTGCCGTCAGTACACCTACGTGCAGGTTTAATTTAATTGCCTCCGACTAGAGGCGATGACTCGTTGTACAATGCTTTACAATCGAAATAACCGAAATAAGTTCTTATCAAATACGCTGTAATAAAATTTGTTGGCTCCCAATCCTCCACATGGCAGCGATATTGGCATTACGTGAACGTGTGAACATTTTCCATTTTTGGACGAATATTGACCCACAGCGTTCTCACATATCTACCTGATCTTTGGGCGAATTATTCTATTTTGGCGTGTCTCATTCTGTGAGGTTCCACAGTGGCATAGTATAGGGCTTCATTATCGAGCCGGTATTGTTTAGTCTGTAAACATATGTTTACTTTTTCATTATGTCTATTCGTCTTTTGAACATGTTAACAAGAGATCAGC
This sequence comes from Oryctes borbonicus, assembly GCA_902654985.2. Classification (NCBI taxonomy): domain Eukaryota; kingdom Metazoa; phylum Arthropoda; class Insecta; order Coleoptera; family Scarabaeidae; genus Oryctes; species Oryctes borbonicus. The sequence goes on from LR736877.1 coordinate 2,964,745, forward strand.
AGTAAGTAGACTCAATAAGGATTTGGAGGCCTTATACAGGATTTTCGTTGAGTTATAACCCAAGATCAATCCACTAAAGTCTCAGGTTATTAATCTTCAACCTACGCATAATTCAAAAATAATGCCCAAAGATATGTTACTAATTCAAGAATACCAGTTGCTGGTTACGCGTAAAATTTAGGACTTACTTTAGATAACGACTTTAGATACCGAAGCCAAATTGGCAGATACATTAAAAACGTTTACCTGCATTTAAAGAAATTGTTTCCACGCAGACCTATCCTTAGAATTAGTAAAGAAATTAAACTTAAATTATACGATGTTTTCGTCTCTTCTAGATTTACGTATCTTCCTACAATTTACCACAGTCAGTTGATTATACTGATTTTGAGTACTGAATACAAAAGATTAAAAATTCTTGAACGCTCGGATTACGTAAATTTAACTACATTGCGCAACCATTTAAGGCGATTCAACGATTAAATAAGAGGGCAAAACGAGAATTACAATATTTGTATTTGTTTCATAAATTTCTTAATTTGACCTTATGTTTTTGAATTTTGCGAGTTTAATTTGGGTTTGAGAGTCTTAAATATGGAGAAAGAGAAGACAAACCTTCTTTCCTTTGATGTATACTAATATGCGTTTCCGTGATCTCATTTCGCTGCCTCCAGGTAGGACTTTTCTGTATTCATTCATTCTTTTTCTTATCTTGTTTTCTCCAAGTACAACCGCACCCGATCAATACTTTCCAATGTTTCCGTTGATGAGACACATGAAGTATTTTTCAATTGCTTTTACACTTTTCATTTTTCAGCAGTAGTTAATTTCAAACATCAAGTACGCGACAACATCCAAAAGACATTCCTACTATGGATTACGGTCCTGAAATCCGCGAAAAAATCAACATTTTTAAAACAACTTCAAAGTGAGATTTTATTATTGCACCCAGGAGAACAGAACCTTTTATTGGGAAAAACTTATATTTGTATCAGAATTATGGTTAAAATAGTAAATTTTAATAAAGCATATAATAAAAAGTAAAGGTTCTAGTGCAGTATACCTTAGGCTGGTCATTTCGATTTTCCCACATTCCACATACTGCATCAGAACCGATAACTTTGCTGCAGCGCTGCCCAGTTTCCGATCAGATGGGACGCCTATTCGTCGTTAGAGAGGGTTTTTTCGACACGATCACGGCTCAGACGTAAGCCTCGCCGCTTTAATGATCGAACCGGAAAATTTATCGCTCACCTGTTTGCCATTTTAATCGACACAAGCGGTGCACTAGTAGGGAACACTATTCGTCGAGGCGCTATGTTATATGCTGAGGGTTTTGTTTTAGAGCGATTCTATTTGACATTTCAATTTGTCCAGCAAGTACAGATTGTAATCAATAGGAGACCTGATTTCCTGAATAAATTTTAATCCTTAAGTCTGCTGGGAAAGTCCGTTTAATGTATGATTATACACACATTTTAGCAGCAAGGATCCTGCAAGGATTCTAACAGATTTTTGTGGAACTTGTGTTTTATTTTGTACTGAACCGGTAGCCCTAAATTTATTGATCTACATTCCTAAGATATTTTTCAAGGATGCATCAGTTATATGCCGAATATTGTAGTGATTACAGAACCATCGCCGGGAACCTGTATAAATCGTTCTTGAATAGGTCTCGATTATGAATACACGTTGCTCTATGAAATCCGCATGTCTACATTGCCTACTGCCTCTCGTTCCCTTCCACTAACTCTAATGGCATCTAAACCCGACACATTTAAAAAGAAAAATTTACTCTGGGTCACCTTGTACAATTCTTTCTAAATCTCATACATGGTGAGTTGAGAAGAACGAATCAGATTGCAGCAGTCTATTGTACACGTGAAAAGCTCATCTCGTTTGTTTTTAAGTTACAAAATAATTAATGTAAAAATTTATGTAACGTTCTTGTCAATGCCTAAAATTGTCCAGAACGAGTTACCCGACAAGGTTTAGAAGAAGTACAAGATATTCTGGATTTAATAGATGTAATGGCCAATTTACGAAGAAATGGTACTCAGTTGGGCATTCCACAAAAAAGAGTAATAAACACATTCAAGGAGCAAAGTTTATATTCGTAATTTTGTCGGCGGATAAGTAATAATCGTTGTGTTACACCCCGTATAATTTTTATGAATGAAAGCAATATTAATGCGTAACGGCACTAATATTGTTTGAAACTCTTATGTATGGTCAGAAGAAAATTCCCACGCAACAGTAAGTAAGTAATTTTGATATGGTACGTAGTTATTTAATCGACCCTTTCATTTTGGAGGATTGTCTAACAGAATAGTACCACTTTATTTTTTCTTACGAAATAAATTAATTAACAACTGCTAGAGGATGTTTCTCCAAACATCAGAATGCAAAAGTATTATCAGCAAGATGAAGCTCCTGCACATTTCGCTCGTCGGGTCAAGTAACATTTGGACGATAGTTTGGATTGATCGCCTATTCTTCTTGCTTAACCTCCAAGATCTCCAGACCTCAGACCAATATAGTATTGTTATGAAGTACAATGAAAAGTGCACGATGCGGGATGCACTAGTGAACGTATTGGAAATACCGCAGCCGATATTAAAGAAATGCATGAAATAATCAGGAGAGAAACTGGCGCCCTTCATAGACCAAACCTGACATATTTCAATAAATTTGGCCAAGAAAAAATACTGGAAGATGACCAGTAGATGGCGCAATAGTCAGACTAAGTGTAAAATTAAGGATGTACTGATGCCAAGGTTAAATTAGGTATTTTCAAGTTATTTTAAATGAATTCTCTCTTAAGGCATATTTGTTGTTGTAGCTGCACCACTTGACTTATTAATAAATAAAGAGGGAATAATTCATTCGGTCTTCGGTTGAAGGTGAGAATCCACGCGTACTCGAAACAGCTGCCCCGGATTAATCAATCAAATTTGAATGGTGCGGAGTGTGCCGATACTTTGTGTTATTTGAAATATCTCTAAAAGAATGTCTACTTCTGCCTGGAAAATGCATTTCTTATTTGAAGAATCGTCTCTTTTCTTGTAATAGGTCTGGTAACAAACTCGAGATCCTTTGTTTTTCCCCATAAACAAAAATTTAAGTAAGTTTAGCCTGATGACCTAGCTAGTCATGGAAATATATTTCTTCGTCCTATCTACCCTGCCAGGAGTATTTTCTAAAAAATCCCTAAAACATTTACCACAAAAAGCAAAGTTTAAATAAAGCAATACGATATCGAGACGCGGATTTCGTTGACATCTCAAATTTCTAATTTATTTATTTATTTTTATTATTTATTTATTATAAAGTCAGATAACGCCCTCTAGTGGTAAGGCTACAACTGATACAAACGGCATTTGATAGATCAAATAAAACTCTTTTAAGCGAGGTCAAAGTTTGGTTAAGCTCAAGAGAAATACAAACATTTATTTAAAAATGAAATTGGCGCCTCCCCACCACTTTACTCTGGAAGATGCAACAAAATGTATTGAACGCAAAAGAAGAGGAGTTGGGTTGGGAATAAAATGCATATACTTCGGATAACCCTTAATTAGACAAAACACGCAAACCTCAATTTTATACTTAGTCGTGACTGTTACACAATCATCATCTGGTAATCGACAAACTTCAAAATCATTTCCCCGAGTTATCCTGCATACAAAATCACAAAGCACAATAAAGCTACTGATACAGCTACTCATGCTAACCAACAAACAAGTTTCCGGTTCCGAGTTCTTTACCTCTCAGCTTATATAACTCTCTTTTGAGAACGAGAGTCAGATATATCTCTTGACACTATTTAGTGCCAAAGAAAGTGTTCAATGCATTGGTATTCGTCATATTAATTAATGAGATATACCGAAAATGGTATTAAACGTTTTTAATTTACGAAAAAGAATGTTTATTAACAAATTTACCCTCAATTTAACCATTCGTATACTTTATTAATTATTCTATGTACACATTAAATATTGAAATGTTTGTTGTTAGCCATTATTGACAAAATCAATATTCATTGTCATTCTAATCAATTGATTATGATAATAAATCCAAACATAAACGCTATTTTAGACTCGTCACACGTGGGTGACCGATAATCAAATGCTTTAATGGTAAAAATTCCTTAGGATGTGAATTTCTGTTGGTATTAATAGATCGATTTTGGTATATAAAAATAAATTATTTTTACCACGAATTATGTGGATTTAAAGAAGCAAGTTCGATTCAAAAATACTGCTATTATTTTTATTTTGATTCATCGAAAGCAAGAAATAGAACTTTACTCACCTAACCCTAGCGATGTAGTTGGTTGCAACTATCTCTAAGACTAATATTGTGTGATCCTAAAACCTGTAATAAAGGATATATATTAATTATGGGGAAAAACAACACTGAAGTCTAAACAAATGTTCGGACTTTCATATACATTTTCTGGATCTTGTTGGCCAACAAAATACGGATGAGATCAAGCTTGATTTACCTCACTAACACCCTTGCGTAATACTTTACTCACACGTTTCATGTAAGGGTTTTAGTGAAGTATTTCTGTGCTCCAGTGCCACAGAGTTCGAGTATTTGTTTAGTATAATTAATTACTTTCAAAGAAAATTCAAGACACATATTACTTGTTTCTATTATGGCACATGCTGACGAAATAGGATTTAACGGGCATTCCAAAAATTCAAAAACACATACTATCAACCGGGGTGAAATCTATATAATTTCCCATAAATTATAAAAAATTCAAAAGTGATTTTTTAATGTATATGTACAATGTGTGGAAGTCACAACTGAATCTGTGGAAACTAGGTCGGCCCTCATAATTCTAGGTGATATAGACTATATTCATGACGGGCTATCCCTCAAAAAAAAATTGGAAATTTACTTTCTGTGTGGTTTTAATTGCAAGTTTTGTAAGAAGGAAAACGCAGACTAACAGGGTGAAGTCGATTAGATGATTTTTGCCAAATTCTGTACGGTTTTGAGATTAGGTTAAAAAAAATTGATACTATATGGTTTTCTTAAGTGAATTATGGTTGTTATGCTATGAGGAGTGCTGGTATTTTTCCACGCGACACCTTAGATAAATGTCAAAACTACTAAATATTTTAATGCGTTTTATAAATAAACGCCGTAGATCGCACAATAATTTTTTTATGTATAAAGGTAATAAAAATCGTGTGCTTCCTAAGCTATTATACTTTTTCTATAGATGCTACGGAAGTACGTAAGAAATAAGGGTGCTTATAGCAGACTCTCATGTTAAATTAAAAAAAAGTAACATGGCCAGCTGATGACTCCATTAATTGGCTGAAGCTATTGGGGGATGTAAAGACATGGATTATTATTATCATTACTGTTATTGTTATTAGTATTATTAAACAGCAGCTGATTGTCAGCAGAGGTTGACATGATAAAGCTCCATACTACGTACACTTGACATGGTTTCAATCAGAAAACCTTCCTGGGCAGAAAAATCGTTCACTGTTTAAAGCAAATAAAATTCAATAAAAAACACATTTCCAAGAAAAAACAAGATAATTTATAGGACCATATTAGATTCTTTAAGGGTTTCATGAATAAAGAAAAAAAAATAACAACATTTTAGAGTACTTATTGCAATTAATACTGAGTAGTTGCAATAAGCAAAAGAAGCATTATACCTTGAACATTTTGGTCCAATTGCTCCCACTGTGCATGAAGCGCAGCAACAAATTTACCCAAGTTGTTTGGACGAGGTACACATGGCTAAATTTGTCTCCCTAGTCTGCAATATTAAACTGAAGCTAGTGTCTTGTCTGCATCCGTTAGAATTAAAGACCTTTCCCACTTTAAACCCTTCTTAATAGCCAAAACATCTAGCTCCAAAAATAAACACAAGGAATACAGGATCTTTTCGATTATTGACCACAAATTTGTTAACAAAAACATCATTCCTCGTTTGTTGGCCAAATGCAAAACAAAAAATCGGGAGACTATCTTCTAATAACACGGGTCCAAAATTTTAAAAGTATAAATAAGGATGTAACAAGTAATGGATCGAATTTTTTGCACTTGAATGTATATATATTTTTCTATTCCCGATTGATTAACTTTACTGTAAATCGTTCTAAAGTGAGAATTATATATTTTAATATGGGTGATCCACTTCATCCCAAGCACGGGGTAAAGTCCATCACCTTTTAACCAAAAATTAAAGATACACATCCTACAACCTTGACCTAATGACCAATCGACAGTCTAAACATCAATGAACTTATATTTTTCGTTGCATTAAAATATAATTTATTCTCCAATTATTTAAAGAAATTGCAATTTCTTTTTTATCGACTTCAGCGTGTTCCATTTTAAAAAATACAACTGTAGGCAGTTACGAATTGTTGAAACATCCTGTAGATCTCGATGTAATTTTTAAACCATGTCCATAATGACCCCACAGCAAGAAAAAAAAACGAAAAAACTAATATTGATTTTATAACAAAAACCAACTTCAAAGCAAGTTAGTTCCAAACTGGAATTATCTTTTTGCATTGTGCTGTATGTTAACCAAGTTATCAACTCTATAATAGCTACTCGGTTTCTAGGTTAATTCTTATAAATTATCGCAATAAGCCCATTTAACTTAAAAATTTTCCTCAAACGGAGAATGCAAATAATGCTTTCATTTCTATTTCAACCTCATCTTTTCTTTTTCAAATTCCAAAAAATGCGAACTTGTACTTTTGGATAATAAGCCCGTTTCTATTTAAATAAAACACGTCGACCAATACTTTATCACGCTTTATTTGGTTTTATTACTGGTTTATACAGCGCTCGAGTTTCCATTTCCGCGTTTTTGGTACGCGACGGGATGGCAAGTGAGGCATTTTTAAAGGATCCAGCGGAAAGAGCACCGGTAATAATTACCGACCGTAAATTATCTTGAGCCGCAGCACGGGAATGAACGGACTCCGCGTTATATTATCCATTAAGGTTTACAGAAGTTAGCTGCAATGGTTTGCTTTCTCCCAGAAGTGGAAAGAGCGACTCCGCAAAATAATTTGTTGTTTTAGTTGTTTTGAAAATTGTTACAACAGTATCTATACAGGGCGTATCACGAGGAACTATTTATTAGTATCTAAAATGTTTCTTCATACTATCTATAAACATGTAAATGAAAGTCAACTCAACAAAAGAAAAATAAATAAGGTTCCCCTAGCACATCTACGCTTGGGTGTTAAAGGTAATCACAATAAAGACCGGTAGCTGCGGAGCACCATACACTGGTAAACTGTGCGTAATGTTCCACCACTGCTGCATAATATACATTTGAAATAAGAAAATTGATATCCGTTTCCGGTTAAATCAAGAGTACCAAAGTATTTTTGAGTAATACATCATTTTCTATGGTATCGCCTGCCAACTTTTTTAAAAGATACTTTAGTAATTTCCAGAGATATTCTCGATGGGCCATTATCGTGAAAGACCCTGCATATTCATTTCCCTAGAGACGTAAAACTCCATTACGTCCCGCTGTCGGGGGCAATCAAGCTAAATAATAAAAGAGAACTTTGCCACCTTCAGGCCTTTAATGTAAAATTTATATAAAAAAAAGCTTGTATTTATTTATTAAAAATCTATCACAAATTATTGACGAATATTTTCTTTTGAATCATTTTAGAACTCAAATAATTGTAATATCGATAATTACACTCGCAAAATGGCAATTTTCAGTAATTAAACATCGAAATTATGGTTCGTTCGAGGAAGACATTTTGATCAACCATTATTGTAAGACGAAACCCTTTTCAGTAAATATCGAAGCACTTACTTTTCCCATTAGGGCGACAGGATTTGAATAAATCGATTCGTTTTATTCACAAAGACGTCTCCCCAATTAACGCCGCCTTTCTACCCTCTCTACGGCATCGTTTTGTTCCTTCGATACGGTAAATGCGTCATTTGTGATTTTAATTGTTGTCAAAGTGAAGGCATTAACATTTATTAATGCCTTCACTTCGCGCAGGGAACCGAACCGCCACAATACCATTGTCATGGCAAAGAGTAGTTATTAAGAGCGATTAAGAGTTCGATTGTAACCAATATTACTTCACTTAATTATTATGATTATTGCTATTGCTGTTCTATACAAGACCGTGTATTGTAACGGGATCTGATGGAATGTTCTAGTTTGAAACTTTAACAAGAGTCAGATGTCATTATAGCTGCTTTGTTGTGGGCACTGACTGCAGAAGAGATAAGTTCCAAGTTTGAAGTCTATGTAAATACTATTGCGTTTTCCTTTGTATGCTAACTCCGCATTGTTTTTCAAAATTAAATTGTTGAATGCAATTTCCCATCATTACTTGCACAAATTTGCTTTTATGAGCGTATATTGGGCGTTTCCTGCATTATTACAAACACAGTCTACTATATTTTAAAATATTCAGAAATTCTTAATAATTATTTCGTAAGATAGTGAACCAATTTGAGATTAACTAATGAAGAATAAGGCCGAAACATTTGGATGATTTATGGGAGGAGTATTCAATTATTTTTGTGGTAGTTTCGGATGGTTATTTATTAACATTTACTAAGAGTGCAGTTATTTTAATATTCTTTTATACTTCCGGACGTTCACGAAGAAGTGAGCTGAAAGCACATTGTGTTGAGACTGCATTTGTTAACAATCAAAACGCGAAGTATGTTCAATCTTCTCAAAAAACGTTTAATCTAGAAAAGTTAGATAGCATTCTGCATTTAACTCTTTCTGAAAATTCTAGAAGTAAATCTCTAATTAGGTCATATCTGCCAATAATATTCTAGCTAAAAGCATCGGAGCTTCGACAATGTTTTATAGCAACTAACTCTACACGTTGACCGTAATCTCCTTAAGCTTTGATAAAGAAACTTCTAATTAATCGGGTTACTATAAAACTGCTGAAAAGACAAAAGCCAATTGTCTTATCGAAAAAGAAAGCTAATAAATCGGTTCCTCACTTCATTATTTCGAAGAAAACACCGCGAATCTCTTTTCTCCAGAGTAATAACCATTTTCTCATTTTATCGTCGTTATTACCTTTTCATTTTTTCTAAGCAGGAGGAAAACAAGCGCCAAGCGAGTAAGAAACTCTATTTTCGTCGAGTGCGAAAATTGCACGATCGTAACACACCATCAAACCACAATTTTTCCACCTCCTCCTTCTTCTTCTCGCTTTTGCACCTCGCGACCATCAGTTCATGTGACGAAAGCGCGCCTAGAGCGGTGTGAAGACGTGTCTTTACCGCACCCCGGAGTCACCGTGATTTAGTTGCCCGCCCGCTACCGCTAGATGGGTGGAATATAACAGCACCGTTGGGAAATTTCGACCAACAACAATACCTGTCTGCGGCGGCTGGCTCAGGCCCTGGTCATTGGCTATATCGTTATGTTGTTTATGAGGTGTTGTTAACAGGACGCGCTCCGTTCATTCCGTAATGCGGGGATCTCGTTGGCAGGGGAGAGAAGGGAAAGGTGTGTGGAAGGGAAATTGTAATTAGCGTGGACCAGGCGTAAGTGCGTGGACATGACGGAATTGGGTAATTTGGCGTTTGTGGTGGTGTTATAACGACGGTACGGGTTGGTTGGTCTACGACGAAGAGCGAACGGTAGTTTAGGGTACACTGATATGAGGGTAGCAATATGGCCCCGTATAAACTCAAGATAAAGCGCGTTTGTAAAAATATAACAGCTGCTAGCGTTAACGTGAGGTCCGTGACATGTAATGTAATTTATTATGAAATTTTTAATAATTTTAGCAAATTCTTGAAATTCTCGATTACAATGCTATACAGTGTATTTAAATTGGCCGACCTGGACAGAGATCATCATGCAGTGATCCTCAACCATGTTTAAACAACCTTGACCATTCGCAAATAGTCAATTTTAAAGGACAATCATCCCCGGATTGGGCCAACGTTTCTTCACGAGTATTTTTTAGAGATTTTCTCTGTTTTGTTAAGGATTTTATAACTACTCTATATTAGAGTTTGTTCATTTTGATACGTGATAACACAAACAGGTGCAAGCAGTTACGCAATTTAATCTCATAAAAACTTACCCTGGAACGTATCTGCATTTCCGACAAAATTAAGAATATCTCGAAATCTATTAGAAATAGACGTATAAAAAATTACATTGCACTGCTTTATTTCCAGGCGTAATAATATACAGGGGGTTCCACTTAAAACAACGAATTAGATGCTCTGTTTCCTACTTACCGATCGTCCTCCATATACGAACATATTTTTGAAACATATTCTAAAGTCTATCATGCTATATGAAAATTTTACACTGACTGCAATTAAAAATGCACCGCCCCTAAATCGTGCTTGGAACGACAACTGTGGCGGGATGAACGGAATTCAATAGTGCTTGGTGATGGAATCTGATCTTCTTTGTGGCACCGTGCCGGTAGAATTAGGCTGCTTCGGAGCATTTTTGTTTCCAGGTCGCCATCAGTACTAATTTGTGTCACCAAAACATACAGGATGTCCCGGAGCCCGTTTTTATAGACCATTGCGAACAGAATATTCCAACAAAATAATGCTCGGCCTTGTACAGCCCGACTAACTATGCGTTTCTTGACCGAAAACAATTTAAATCTGCATCCATGGCCTGCGAGGTTGGCTGATTTCTCGCCAAGACAACACGTGAGGGATATCATTGGACGCTGGCTCCGGCGAAATCTGGTTCCCGCTATTAACTGAGACGAATTATGGGACCAAGTCAATACTACTTGGTAGGAAATACCCCAAGAAACAATTATCTATCTTAATTTATTCAATGTCTAATCGGGTTGAATGTGTTCAAAGAAGAGGTTTACATTAATTTTCAAAAAATTGTTAGTGGTGAATTTTTAATTAGGGTTAGTGTATTTACACAAAAAGCCTGATTTTATAATTCTAATAAGCTGGAATGCTATACGTGAACAAGAGATCAAACTGACCTGTTTTGTGTGTATATGTTAAACTAGATCAATAAAATTGAATACAAGGACGTTCATGTTCATTGTTCATTAATGTTCACAAATGTTATTTAACACTAATAATTTACCTGCGAAATGTATCCATTAAATTAGCAATATCACCATTGTCTCTCTGAAAATTCAAAATCATTTTGGATGCTTATATAACAGTGTAGCTAGGGTACTCGAAACGACCGGGCAGCATCCCTTCTTTAATAACAAAGAAGGCCATTATCTTTATAGTATCCAAATAGCGTGGAAACTGTGAAAACGCACATTAACTTTGATGAGTATCATAAAAACATTGTGTACCGTGTTATCTGGTTTTGGGATCCCAGAAAAGGTCACCAATTGAAAATAAAACTGGGACAGAGTAATAAGTTTTACGATTTATAAAGCCGTAAACTACTGGAGTATTTGTTGGTTAATAACGACAAATATATTCTGTACACAAATGTTTCCGGTTGAATTTAATTAAAAGGGAGAGTTATGTGGTGATATAAATTTTCAAAGTTTTACGCAAAATTAAGGTAAATAAATTAATTAAATTTAGTATCTTAACATATTCGGGTACAAAGTTAAAAATTTAAATAAAAGGTAATTAAAGGCATGATAATTGTTAAAGCACATCTTCAGATGTAGGGCTACTTTGTACTTGGAACAGTGTTTGCATATTCTGGCCAGTGATCACGATAATCATAGCGTGCATCTGATACTGGATTCGGGACGTATTTTCTTTGATGAGAAGGTTTACGGTAGGTAGATATGAGTGGGGGGTACTTTTCTCATCAGCAGTCACGCGTTTGTTACTGAACCATCCAACAAATAATAGAAAATGGGCCACTACCATTTTTTGTCTCATTCTAGTGCGGTACGTAGCTACGAGTTGGTCCATCTTGTCGACACCTCCTATAAAACTATTGGAATCCGCGAAGAAGGAAACGTAGTTGAACTACGTTTCATTTCTTTTGACCAGCGTGAACATTATTCTTCTGTCTGATTAACGAAATTAGAGGCACATGTTATTTTACTATCTTTCCAACGAACGACGTACATTTCAAAATTAAACGTGCTCCGGGTTTGGACCGTGTCATGGCACTTATTCGAAAACTCGACGTTTCGCCAACAACCATATGGGGATTCTTCAGAAGAGGTCGCAGATAAGGCGCAGTCATTACAGATGGCGGGCTACGAGGGAGTAACCTGTATCTCTATTGACATTCTTAAGATGTTTAAAAAGCTCTATCGACTCTCTAACTTCCCCACTATAATAGTGGAAAGAACGACAAAGTAATGAAGTAGGAGTGAATATCTGGTGGCCAGTGTCTAGATGATGTTCAGCGATAGCCGAATTCGAAGGGAGGCGTGTAGATACATATTTACTTTTATTAAAACAAGGAAAGAACACGTGAAATCTATTTAAATTTCAGAATACCAGCGGAACCGTAGGCGAAAATGGAGAAATATAAATCCATTCACAGTGCAATTTCGACAGTATTGCCTGTCATAAGTAATTAAAGTTGTCCAGAAAGTGTAATAAGTAGATATCATCGCTACGTCCTATGGGAAATTACAAAATTGAAATTTCTCGTGATGAAACTAGTTTAGGCACGACTGTAATATTTGATCTCGCTGTAAAAATATTAAAGCTACAATTCTTGTAGTAGTCACAAGTAATCCTCATCAGCCTTATCAAGTATACGTCTAGGTGAAATTAACCTACCTAAATGAAGGGAGCCAGTAAGTCAGCAATCAAGTGTTAATTAAAATTTTAATTAATTAGTAAACATATATCAAACGTATATCAAAACCAATTAGTCATAGGTTGTTACAGCAACCACAGAATGCCACAGTTATGGTTTCATTTCTAGCGTAGGGAGTAAAACATAGGAAACTGAATCCAAGTATTATTGCTGTTTGAAGTTAAGTGGTCGTTTGAGAAGTTAACAGAGTGCATGTGAAATACAATCTAAACGAAATGCAATTTGCTGGAAGCATTATTTGCAATTTGAAAATTTAGATTTCGGTGGAACTCTCAAAGCTGAAAGAGTACCTTGCTTCAAGAGCAACACAATTTTTTAACGGCTGAATCATGCTATTTCGGGATACAACCTCCTCCAAGGGTTTATACAATTTTTAATTATTTGTAAATAACTCAAAAATTATAGCAGATATTTTTTTTGACAACTTACGCATTTTTAAGTATATTAAGTATATTTCAGTATATATTCAGTATATAGGTAAGAAAATGCTCTCTCGCAGATCGCAGGTAATATTATAAATCGAACTGAAGGCGAGGTTTGTAATGGCCCTAGGTGATTTAGCAATTTAAAAAATAGTTGAGTGTCGGCTTTCACGACCGTAATCCATAGTAGAAATGTTTTTCGGGTGATGTCGTGTAGTTAATATTTTACTTGACGTTTCGCTGACCATCCTGTCAGCTTCTTCAGAAGATTTCTAAACGCTTTAGAAAGTCTTTCAAGTCAAGTAAAATATTAACTACACGACATCACCCGAAAAACATTTCTACTAATTTTAAAAATATTGGCAGATGTAGTTTTCCCACCACATTATATATAAAACATATTCTACAGTTCACTTCCTTCAAAAAAAGTAAATTTTTCACTGCTTACCGATCACAACCACGAACATTGTTTTAAATATTCACCCCTACCAAAAAAGCAACAGAGGAAGAGACTTGAAAAAACAAGATGTCCCGCTTTGAGAGAAAATTAGAGCATCCTTCCGTATATTTAGCTTTGCTGAAAAGCGAGTGAGTACCAGGCTTTTTTTCCACGATCGCATTCAAAAAGAAAATATTGGTTTTGAGCTTGATATTTCATTTGCGAATTTAATTAACACGGATTTCTCACGAATTGAAAGATATAAATTAGCTAAAGAATATCCGAGGATCTGGATCCTCTACAGCAAGTAGAGCAGCCAACTTTAATTCTTAACGAGATAATTAATAAGCTGATTTGAAATGTTAATGAGAACCAAGTCCGCTTTTATTTATTCAAGAGCTGTAGGGGGATTTGTATGAGCAAGCTCCTTTTTAGTAAAACAACTACCCTTTTCTAGGTACTAAATGGATTAATAATATGTTGTACTTACCTAAATTTGCAAGCAAACTTAGAAAGCATGTTGTTTAAAGCTCTAATTTTATTAACTTTCAAAGATTAGTTAATGCAATGATGAATTAATAAAAAAAGCTTTCAACTAACTTCAAAACCTTCCTTTGCAATGCATTCTTCTTTCTATCTCATTTCATATTAATCCGTCTTTGTTATCAACGAAGATTAACTGCAACTATCGATATTTCAAAGTAAGTAAAGTCACTCATATTTCGATTGCTGTATCGAGAGCAATACATTTCCTAATACGTGGAAACGGTCAGTAATATTACCTCTACCTAAGAAAATAGTTTCAGGCTTCTGTGAACTACGACCCACTAGCCTTCTACCCACTCTCTGAAAGAATTTTTTATATACAACTTTCAGAACATTTAAATATTCGTCCATCTAGTTTGTTCATTGTGGTTTCTTATATTTCCTCAATTGAAGTATTTTCGAATTTATTAAACGATTTGTGTGGTGCGGAGTATACCGATGCCTTTCGTGTCTGCTATACTACCCTACAATACTTATTGTCATTAATCGTGCCCAGTCCCGCTCAACTTTAATAAGAACAGTTTGAACACTCCCCGCATTAGATGACTGCCTTTGTTGTCAGAGGGTGTACGTTACGTTAACTTGTTACCTTTGCTAATTTGGCAAATATTTAGAACCCCAACTCAAAGATGCGCCCCTCAAGGTACTTGGTTGTGAAGTGGTAGCGCACCCGTCCGATTGGTTCGAACCTTACCAGCGTCTTGAAATTTTTATTTCATTAATTGAATTTAATTACAATGGCAAAATCAAGGATATATCGGTTTTTCAGTATTCACCAGCGGAAGAAAAATATATCGTAAAAGTTATCATAAGCAACCATACATCGTACAATTATATATAGATATACACTGCCGTTCAATGAAGTTCAGTCATACAATAAAAATCTATTATATCACACTGTATACAATTATTAATACATACAATTAGAAAAATATTAAGCATACACTCTTTTCTAAGGAATTAAAGCCATAAATTATTATGTAAAGTAGAAATATTGCGACAGCCACAATAAAGTCCCTTTTATTATCATTAAAAGAATTTCTCGGACGGGTCGTTTGGGGATTATTAACGAACAATCCATTTAGGAAATATACCGCAGTATCATTCTTGTTTCTTTATCACGAGCGTAAAGATATAAATTTGCTTCATTTTACTGTTAAACGTGTGTTGGTGTGCATCTGTCGTTTTTGCGCGAAAGTTTTAAGAAAATTTACTTCAAAATGGCACGTGGCAAGCCTACCAGTCTAGAAAAACGTTCACGCATTATTACGCTGTTTGAAGAAGATATTCGGGGCGACAAATTGCTGAAAAAATAAATATGAGAAGTTCAACAGTAAATGACATCATAAAGCGGTATCGGACAACTGGAACTATAGAAAATCGTGTTCGTCCCGGATCATCTAGGAAAACAACAAAAGCTGAAGATTTGAGAATTGTATTATTAAGCAAACGCAATAGGAAATTAACAGCGCCACAAATAGCAGCCGAAGTCAATCGCGGCCGTGAAGAACAAGTTTCGGCGAGTACGGTAAAACGTCGACTTCAACAAGCGGACCTTCATGGACGCATTGCCATTCGAAAACCCTTATTACGTCGGGGCAACAGAGCAAAACGGTTACAGTGGGCCCGTTCTCATCTAGATTGGTCGTTACATGATTGGAAACACGCGCTTTGGAGTGACGTGTCAAACTTTGAGGTTTTTGGGCAAAATCGACGAGTTTATGTCCGAAGATCTAAAACCGAAAGGTGATCCCGAACTGTCTTGTGCCTACAGTGAAGCAAGGGCGTAGTTCTGTGTTTGTGTGGGGATGTTTCTCCTTTGCTGGGATGGGAGATTTATGCATTTATGCAGGGTGTAATGAGGAAGGAACATTATTTTGCAATACTCCAGAATCATGCAGTGCCATCAGGATTGCGTATAATACAACGACCCAAAACACACTACGTTAGTGTGTAAGAACTATCTAAAGGAGTAAGAAGAACAGCACACCCTGCAGGTAATGACATGGCCCCCACAAAGCCCAGATTTGAACCCGATAGAGTTGTTGTGGGATGAACTGGACAAGAGGATCCGAAAAATATGCCCAACTTCACAAGAACATTTACGGAATATTCTGCAACATGAATGGATTAATATTCCACAATCCGTTTTAACAAAACTTATCGAAAGAATGCGTAGAACAGTTCGAGCGGTGATTAACAGCACAGGAGGTTTTTTCGATGAAAAAAAAAAATAATGTTCAGTATGTTATATTAGGCCAGAATAACTTTTTATTTATTTATTTTTGTCTTTTTTACCTGTACATACAATAAAATTAATTATTATTAATTAAATACATATATACATGCTGGGTGTAATCGTGTCACTAAAATGTAGCACTTGAATCTTCCCATTGTTAGAACTTAGTTGCAGTTAAACCACAGCCTAATTGTTGGTAAATTGTTTAAATTGTGGAAATTAGCGAAACTTGGCGATGCACTGAACTCACGTCAAGCATTAAATACCTATGCATGTGCAATACATACGTATCTAGAGGCACGATGATGCATACCAAGTACTACGGGAAGTAATAAGTCAGAAATTTGCATGATCGCTATAATTATGGCGGAAGTTGTAATTACGACAATAATGGCCGACGCCGGGGTGTCTTAATGCGTTCCGGATCGCTGCATCGGATGGTAAATTGCGACCGCAATGTTCCGATTGAAGCCACATACCCATAGATATCGGGCACACGCACGCAGGTGTATTATGTATTGCGTTTGGTTATCTGCAATGAATGATTTGCGCTGTACATACTAAGGCGAATACCTGAACGTTTATGTACATATAGGGTTATCCTGGATGTTTAGACGTTACCGTAAATGCACCTTACGATATAAGTTAACGGTATTTATCAATTACGATGAACTCCTTTCAATGCTGATGCTGTATTTCTGCTGTCGGATTTCTAAGTATACGTCTTTAAAGAGAGAGGAATCCGTTTTTTTTTTCTATTCCTTTTTAGTGCAAAATAATTCAACCAGTTGTTCGGTAAGCCGATAAAATATATCAATTCGTACGAAACTATGCGAATAAATCAACATTGATGATCTCAAAACTGCTCATGACAAGAGATTAACTCTTTTCTGCATATACCTACATTGATATCAACTATACTTCGTTCATTAAGTTGAATCAGTAACAAAAAGTTTGAGGTTATAGAAGAATTCAATATCTTTGGATTTACGTAAGCTATCGTCGTTTATAAACGAAAGCTGTGAATGCACTGAAATGAGAGTGTCTTGGTCAGCGATGGAAGGTTTCCGTTCCTGAGTTTTTTGTACCAATTTTACACACTCCGATGGGAGATAACATTTTGAATTTCAACACCACTTCTGCCTAAGTCATTATTGGGAAAATGAGGCAAAATTCCAAAATAAAACAAAAAAAAAATAGCTCCATCCCATATTGTAATACTGAGTTGTAACGTATTCTGCTTTTTTGCATTTAACATTAACCTCCTTCCTATTGCATACTATGTCCACACATAATCTTCATTAAACTGCTGGTAAAATGTCTACTAACTTATGCAGAATGAAGTCGTTCTTCTTGGTGATGTGCCCTCGTTTCTTTTATTAACAAGACCAGCAATGTTTATAGAAGAATATCGTTAATTATGTATACTCAATTTCAAAGCAACGCTCTCAACCTCCCTCATTCTTCGAACGTTTCGATTAAACCCTTTTCGCTAAAATATTAATGCGGATTTACTGGAACTGCCACAGCGCGAAATTTAAGGGCTGTACTAAAACTCTTTTATTAAAGAAATAATTACGTCGGGTTATAAAAACTGTACTGAATCGACGCAATAATCCCTTAACTGTGGTAGTAAAGTAGCGCCTCATACGCCGGGATGACAACGAAGTTGGATGTGGACTCCATCGCGCGGAGAGTAAAGCACCCCCACCTAGAAAGCGAGAAGAGATAAGATAGGAACGAAATAGCTTATAAAGTTTAACTGGCGGCTGTTAACAGATACATTACACGTTCCGATAGAGATCGCTCCCTGTCAACCATTAGCTTTCATCTGGTGAGCTTTTAAAATTACGTAATTACCACTTTATTTCTGGCGTCCCGCCGGGAATATTCATCATGGTATTGTGTGAATAATAGATGGGACGAGAACGTTTCAAAGTTTTATGTAATCTGCAAGCCGTTTAATGTAAATTAAGACCAGGAAGAATAGGATTAAGTTGGTTGCAACGACTTGCTTTATACAATCATACCGCATACAGCGGCCGCAGTTGAAAATACACTAATGAAAAATTTGGGGCGGGCCTGAACCTGCTCTACGTGCTTTACCTTGATTCGCAATCCAACACTGCCCAATAATGCAGTCACGTTCGAAGAGGGTAAGATGCACGATTTCCTCTTCGAGGCGTCACCCACGATTGCTTTCAACATGCTGCACACATTTTATTAACTCCTTTATAAATTTGGATTGCAACTCTCGGATTGTAATAGATGTTCCAGTGAAAACCTATACGGCTCTTGTAAAGTAAAACAAAACTGAACCAATGCAATATGATAGACAATCGCTGAAGTTGAGCTTCAGAAATAGATTTACTAAATTTTAACGTGGCCCCAAACGTGAGGTCAGCACCATTGCATCTGCCAGCATTTGATGTAAGCATATATTTCAGATAATGTTTTTTTTACTGATTTTATTACAGCTATTTCTCCTTTTAATATAAGCTGACGCGTTTCAACAAAAGACAAAAATAAATAATAATAATCATGACAATCTAAAAGCTTTTCATCTTTTGTAATAAATCCATGGACGCAGTATTTTATTGAATTTTAATGTGTAAATTACTTGAATTCCTGCAGAAGATGACTCTCTGTTCAATGGCACTACATACCAGAAATAGAATTATTTGTACTAAAAATGTATATCAAAAACTGAAAAAAAAAGTTTAAATTCTTTCTATACACAACCTCCACAGCAATTTTTCTCCTGCATACTTTTCACTACGACTGTACTCGAACTTCCCCTTTGATAATATACAAACGAGTTCCATTTTTATTTCAAAATAAACTCAAAGGTCTTCAAAACCGACAAGCGTCGTTCATAACCTCTACAGTTTAATACAGATCACATCGGTTTTCCACGAGGAAAACCGAAATTTATTGGCAAGATTTATATCCGGGACCCGATAGAGAAAGAACGTTTCCTTTTATCGTGATATAAAACCCCGGAGAAACGATGGAACACCACTGGAAGACGAGGGGTGTAAAATTCCGCCCCGGATTTCAACGAGGAGCTGCACGTGTGCCGCCGGCTTTCCCTGTCTCACCGGACGACAAGTTATTAACAATCCGTTTTTCAATTTTGTCCACATGGGGGCGCGAACTTCAACCGTATGTTCTTCTTAGGATCACAATACGATGCTATCGCCACCTCTCGCCGACATCGTACTTTAAATCAGCGTGAGCGAGAGTGATTTTCATCCTACCATTGGCCTACTACTTCCGTATGAGTAGGAACAGAATTTTGCAGGGAATAAGGCTCGGCTTGGGACACCCAAGAGACCGATAATCCTAAATGTTATCGTTCAACCCTGGGATCGAGTCAGTCAGTGCTGCTGGGTGGTCGCACCTCGCTTTTCAATCGCCATTTCTTGCTGTAGATAAAGGGCAAATCGTCGGGGCGCAATCTCATTGGCTAATAAAGGATTTTCCACAGATATGACTTCGGTTTTCTACTTTGTATAACTCGCAGGCGGTAACCGTTTCTGGTAGTTAATGGTTGTGTTTCTCGCAAAACGCTTGGCCGGTTGCACCGAGGGGATTTAGATTAAATTACTAATTAAAATTTAATTTCGACGATGGTGAAATTATAAGAAGTTACACAATGTTATTGGTTCCTATATTCGGAACTATCTTTTATGACGATCACAATCTCCTGGCACAAGGGTATAAGAGAGTAAATAGTAACTTAAGTGTAACCAGAGGTTAAACTGCTTTTATCAACAAACATTCTGTTCAGCCATCTGACTAGTTTCTAATATGTTAACGTGTCATTAGCCCCTTTTTCGATTATCAGAAAAAGTACAGCTACCAACTTGAATCGATATAGCTATCCAGCAAGGTTACGCTGTTGTGAATAAAGATTTCTTACGATGGTTCCTTTCTTGCTATGAGGTTTAATGGTAAGTATTTCATAAGTTGGTAACTATCTAAAGTTGTATTTTTTTTTTGTACGGAACACGCTATACATCGTTGCCTGCAAAGATTCGCGCCAAAATATTTCAAGCAAAAATTTCTGCTCTGAACTTGTGCACCATAAAAAATCTCGAGATGGGGATATGAGGCGTAACTATAAACATGTTCAGTGACAGCCAAGCAGTTATAAAGACTATGTGGGGGAATGTGTACAGAACTTAAGGCAACTGGGACGCATAAACCACGTTACTTTGCGATGGGTCCAAGCCGTCAAGCGACCGAGGCAAACTAAAAAGCAGATAAGCCGGCTAAAGAAGCAGCGAATATGCCTTTTGTTGGTCCTAACACCTTCTGTGGGCCTCAAAAGAGACACATGAAACAAGCAATAAAAACATGGGATAACAATCAAAGGGGCTCTTACAGGGGAAGTGTTCCAGACAAAATGGAGACGGCAGAACACATCCTATGAAAATGTGTTGCCATCATCGTACATGACATCTACATTTCAGTAGGCCATTCCTTGCATTTACTGAATTGAAGAAAGAAGATCCTAGAGTGGTACGAAAGTTTGTTAAAAGCCTCCATCTATTCCAACACACACACAAGAGCATGCTGTTGCAATAGATCTATCTAAGTCGCACTGACCAGTGGCATCTGTGCTATCTGAGGCCCGACTATAATAATAATAATAATAATAATAATAATAATAATAATAATAATAGTAATAATAATAATAATAGTAATAATAATAATAATAATACATCGTTGGAATCATAGTGAAATTCTAAGGCAAGATGTCACAAGGTACTATTGTCCTAAAACAGAATTTCGAAGTTACGAAAGCTTTTTTTAATAAGCCGAGATTTGCAGAATTAATTATTTCTCCCAAAGGGCGCCTGAGGCAGAGGTAATTCTTCGGCATCTAGATTAAGCATAAAAAGGCCTAATGCACACGTGCTTATGTGGTTCGGAGTTGCTAAAGAGGTGCGCGCAATATTGAGTTAAGTTGGCATGATAAAAGTATTTTTTCTTTAAATGGAACACCCTGCGTATTATTTCAGTTTTGAATTTTTCACACAAGTTTGTTTCGCAGGTTTCTGCGGATTTCTCGTTCACTTAATATATCCAGGAAAGTACGTGCTTATTGCCTTAATAAACAATCCTTCATTGAAATAATAAACTTGTTCGTTGGACCAATTTGAATTGCAAAATTTATTACGTAAGTGAACTCTCTTTTATCCTTGTCGTTCAATGTAGTAAAGTTGCTAGCAATCAAATTAAGCAAAAAATTCTCTGCCACTATCCATTACTTACAATATTCTCGACATAAAATTACACTAATTAACCGAGCTGTACGTACACAGTACGAATCCATTTACCAGCACGTAAATCTCCCAGCTAATGTATTACTGCGGACAATTCGTACCTACAAATATCTTATACAGGTTCATATCAATAGTACGCAGGACAATTCCCATCCATTAGTGCATTTCTCGTCCATTTGACTTGGTTGCGATGTCACCCTTTTCCCGAAGCTAAAACGTTAAATGCAATTAATTGCACGAAAACTGGCAGAAGCAAATGGTTAAATTGTGCTCGTTGAATAGGATAAAATGTATCTAATTCTCTGGACTCATTTCGCCACGGACTAACCGACCTCTTCCCTTTTTACTCCGCTCCGGGATATATCGAAGTCCGGCAGGACGAGCAGAGGGGTGACCCTAAGCGGTGCAGCGTCGGGATGCCGACTAATGGAGGTTAAAACTTTCGCCATAAGTTCTAATTAACTGAACACCTATAAGTCGTAATTAACAGACGTCGTTAGTTGTTGGCCGGGATCGAATTCAAAACTTTTACACGCTCTAATTTGCATGATACTATGTAACACACATGGAAATTTTGTAAAAGGAAAGTAAGTATATAAAATGTTATTTCTGGACCAAGCCATTTTGCACGCGCAAAAATCATTGAAATACGATAATAAAATCTAATAATAATAATAAAAATCTGCTAAAATCAATTATAATTACCTTGAAAACACCCAAAAAATCTTTCTGGACCAGAGCATTTAGCACACGAAAAATCCGTAGAAAATCACCCAAAATCAAGTATAATTACTCTAAAAGCACTCCAAAAATCCTTCATAAATCACAAATTTTTATGGACCCCAAAAGTACCCAAATATCTATAAACCACTAGAAATTGGGCACACGAAAAAATAGTTGAAAATTACCCAAAATCAAACAAAGATACCTCAAAAGCAAGCAAAAACTTTACATAATCTCTTGTTTTTAAACACCCCAACAGAGCTTTTCGTTTCTGGACCAAGCCAATTGACATATGCAAAGATCATTGAAAAGCAACGGAAAAAGAGAGAAAAAAATCTTATTCAAATCTCTCGGTTTTCAATACGCCAAAATGGATCTTTATTTCTGGACCAGAGCAGTTGGCGCGTAAGAAAAAGGAAAATTAGTCCTAAAAAGTTATTAAAATTATTGAAAAGACGGTCAAAGTTCCTCATTTTTAGATACCCCAAAATGGTTTTTCATTGATGGACCAGGATAGTAATTGATAAAATAAAAAGAAAATGTATAGACAGTGTTATTGCCGAACCGAAGAAAATGTCAAAATTCTTATTCAAACCCCTCGTTTTCAACACCCAATATTTACGGAGTTAATAAAGAAAAGTACAAAACATTCACCGTTTGCATTCCGACTACAATTCGGTCTATTCTTACAGCATCTCCTCTTCCACGACAGCTTATTCCGTTTATAGGTATGTGGATCGAGGAGATTATTGTTTGATATTACTGTAAGTCGTGAATAGAAGGAATAGCCCTAAAACCGAGAAATGTTTTGGGAATATTGGATGTATAAAAAATTTAGTTATTTTTGAAGGATTTTAGCTCCTTTTGAGTTGTTTTATATCCTTTTTTTGATCGTATTTCAATGATTTTTTTTGCGTGTGCCAAATGACCTGGTCCAGAAGCAACATTTTATATACTACTGAGAAATTCTTAGTAGCAGCAGGTTAGTTATTTAAAAGAAAAACTTCAAAATGACTTGAGTTCATTTCGAAGTGGTAGTCTTTGCTAGAAATTACAATACAGGCTCGAAATTGAGTAATTAACAAATGTTAACTGATTCTTTGTAGATATATTCTATAGTATTCTATTTATTCTTGTATATAATATAGGACTATATATTTTAAATATATAATCTATTAGAAAACGTAAGAGTAGAATAGGAAAATAGCACACTAGAAAATAAAAAAATTACAGAGAAAAGATTGAAATTGTAAAACAAGTAAATAGAACTTAAAATGTTATATATACGTATGAGATTCTGAAAGCATGCTTCAAGAGCGGATCCTGAAATGATGCTATCAGTACATAGTAGCGATTTCCGTGATATAACTTGGAAAAACCGATAGGGGTCGTATCCGAAATGTGAGTATGTGACGACTTCGATACGGAGCGAATCTTCTTGCTTAGCGCTGGCGATAAGAAGTAGCTGGGGTAATTCGGTTAATGTTTACTTAATGTTGTTAGGAATTAATTATTAAGTGAGCGAAACGCTTTACTAAATTGCGCAGCTTGTTTTTACGTCTCTACAGCTAAATATATAACGCCTGTTGGTATAGGACTTCCTCGAGATAAACATTTAGTTAATTAAATTTAATTTTGTAGCGTTAGTTCCGACAACATGTTTTACGTATAGGGGGAGATAAACATACGAAATTATAAATTTTATCGTTTCTCCTGTTTTGCTATGAAGATGGAAAAAGAATTTCATTTTCAAGGACTATTGGTATCGTTCCTTTTTTCCATGGGCTATTTCACAACTGGAAACTTCGTTTATTTCTTAAAAAAAATCATGCAACTTGATTCATTTCCAATCTGCAATTTACAGAGTTAGTCAAAAGCATGGAACCGTTTAGGTATCTTCGCAATGTTTCAGTCTTCTAGAATTATAGCACAGTTTTTCATTTCTGGCTTAATATTCTTCAATTCGAGCTTACTGAGCTTCTGGACAATCCCTGTGCAAGATTATAATTTCTTGGTCAATAAGAGAACGTCGAACTTTGATGCACCCTTTGATAGGAAGGACAGCTAGTAGTAGGGATTAGGTGGTTTATAAATGTAGCAATAAGGTCCTTTTTGGAATTTTATTTATCCACAATACGTAAGCTATTACGGGGATAGTGCCGTAAGTATTGTAAATAAAGAATGTGAAGCGGAGTTGGGCGTTCCTTTCTTTTGAAGTTTTATTGTGTACCTAAGCAGCACAGAGTAAGAGGTAGGTAGATGTTCATATCTACCCCGAGCTACCCCTATTAGAGTAATGACAGATCCCCCAAAAAATGTATTGAATATGTTCGAAAATTATTGTAATAAACCCTCAATACTAATCAACTTTGTTGAACACTCAAAACAAAAGATTAAAAATTAACAAAAAAAAAAACAAATTAAAGTAAATGTTCAAAATGTCGTCGTTGTGCTAACTGATGGTGCCCTAAACAGTACGATAATTCTCCTAAGAGACATACAAGTCCGCTTTTGTAAACAATGTTTTTGAAAAAGATCAGAAGCGTGATATTTTGCTACTCCATTGCACCTCTTGCACCTATTAATTGTTTACCAAAATTTCATCCAAATATTCTCATACAATTCCGGAATAGTGTGCATACTGAAGGCTAGAATTAACGGATTAGATGAGGCTAAAGACAGGCAACATCAGATACAATATTGTTTTTCAACAAATCCAAGTAATGAAGCCCAATAAGACTATCTTCAATAACTTCTTAGCAAAGTAATTTTTGCTATCTATCATGTAATCATATAGTGAAAGAAGAACGTACGCATTTGGCGAAGGAAAAAAAATGAGACAATGCGCACGTGCACCTTGCGTCATCGCGATGGCAAAATT
Organism: Oryctes borbonicus; assembly: GCA_902654985.2. NCBI lineage: Eukaryota > Metazoa > Arthropoda > Insecta > Coleoptera > Scarabaeidae > Oryctes > Oryctes borbonicus. The sequence continues at coordinate 2,990,061 of LR736877.1, forward strand.
GCATGAGCTAAGACACGAATTGCTTCCACACCACGTTTCCCAAACGGTGAATTGATTGGAAAAACAAACGCTTATTTTGCGGGGTTGGAGAAATCGTATTCTTTAGATAAGACAAAAGCTAGAAAAACGTTGAACTAAGTCTATCGACCCTAAACGAGATTATGTTTGAAAATAAAATGAATTTTACAAGCAAGAATGATTTTTTTTGTCAGGTCAAGTATTTATCGAACTCTTCTCGTATCTTGGTTCAGTTCATTCAGATTAAGCCTAAAACTACTGTATAAAAACGCAGCATATCTTCGTAGTCCTGCAAAATTGATACTGGAATGTGTGATAATTCACTCAGAAGCACCATAACAAACGGAACATAGCGATAGACGTAATAAAAACTGAAACCATTAAACAGTTTTTGGTAATCAATTATTTGGTGTTATTTTACTATTTCCTATTTCACACATACATACATAATATCCAATAACAATAAAACCAGCGAGATAGAGAAAGAAGACCAAAAAGATGGGATTCGGCCGTATAAACCGCTAGAAGATCATGTTAGACATCATCGCCATGGACACCTTAATGCAAGTGCATGCATTCATCTAAACGTGCAACAATACAGTTATTAGTCTAATAATCGTAATATTTAGCATTTAGCATATTTAGCATCGATCTTCTTCCAGTGAAAAATTTTTTATCGTATTTTTTTTCAACTTCATTATACAAATTTTTAGTTTCTGACGAAACCTCAAGTTATAAGAAGTATTCATTGATATTCTGGAGTGATAGAGAAGCACTACTAGCAACTTCTTTAGATCTATGTAAAACCACAACGAAAAAAATCCTCTTCGCAAAAAGCATATTAGAGAACGAAAATAGAAATTACTTCTCTACTACCAGACTTCAGATATACGCACTCGAGTCATAACGACCAGCTCTGAAACGTCTCAGCTGCTAATCTCCTCGGCAGAATGGCGCGTGGTTATTTGCTCGTTCAGCCGCAACGCGCCACTTTCGTACAGCATACGTCGGAATCGTTCCAAACGCGAATGGCAAGCAGGAGCTCCGGGAAGTTAATATTCTATCAGCCGGTAATGTCAATGGAGCTTAAAAAACAATTTTCACGAACGGACGTAAAAGAAGCGGCCCCGCCGCGCGCAACGCCGCCCAGCGGCGAAAAAAAACCTGCCCGGATAACCATCTAAGTAACTCTCTTATCGTGTTTATGGCAGCGTTTAACCCGGTAAGCGGCTAAACGGATTTTACGCGTATTAGTGTGCTAATGGGAATTACCAACGCTATTCTGTTTTTTTAAGGTGTAAAACAAAAGGCGCTGGTTTGCAAACATGTTGGTTAGAGAGATTCAATTTTCCACTTGTTAAATTCTAGAATATTACGTGGTGGATTCCAGAAATTCCCACACAAACGAACATGCGCCAGATACGCAAAAAGCCGCGCTAAATTTTTGTTTTGAGTACGTGAAATGCGAGAATAACACGACACTGCCGCTAATAGTTTTTTTGCATTTTGAAAAGGTTGCAAACTGTAAATGTTGTGTTTCATACTTACAAAGGACGATTTCGAGCCCGGCAATTCAAAAAATTATGAAACTTTGGGAACATGCAGATCGCATCCAGATACATATGTACTGTCGCTTTTTTTGTGGGAAAACAATGAATGACGGAAATAAATTTTTTAATATCGCAAATTCTCTATTCTGCCTATGCGCATAACTCGCTACCAGGAAGAGGTATACAACAAGCTTTAAGACAAAAATTATTTTTTTGAATGAGTTTTATTAAGAAGAAAAAAATTAAATATATCGACATTGGTAAACACAAAACTATCGGTAACCTACGTACCACACAAATTTAATAAATTAATCCGTGACGATCGTTTCGAGGCTACTACTAATAACCCACATTCTCAACCGGTGACCATGTATACCGTATGATAGCATGGCTACCGTATATGGAACAACGAGAAAGATGCACAAAATCTTGTGAAAATTTTCCATATGCGAGCACTATGTACATCAAGAGGTTGGCTTATTGGTGTAGTTTTCTTCGGTATCGTTAACATATTCACATGTTTGTTGGATGGTATGCTGTTTTTTTTAATGGGCGGCTTAAAAGTCCAAGGACAAAATGCTGCGAACACCCACATTTAGCAAATACACATCGGTTAACCATTGCTGAAATAGTTCTTTTGTTGATGTGGATACTGTTAAATGAACATTCCTTGATCGAAACAAAGACTGTGGTACGCGCGTTACGAAATTACCACTTTGATCTTTGAGGACAACGAATAAAGGTGAAAGCAGTTTTCCGCAAGCTGATATTGTGGGAAGTATGGTGCAACTATGTGTAATTGCGGATATAGACTGCGCCACTGCAGTAACAGTGCACAGCTAAAGTGCGGCAGGGATGTAGCTCTAGATTAAAACCACTCCCATCGGCTTTGAATATATTATTTATCCCGACCTGCCCTATATGATCTTCTGTATTATTAACAAAGGTAAGGGCAATTTTCTTCAATTGTTCCGAGAATGTAAATATGATCGTGTATTAAATTTATTTATTTTTTTTAAACTATTTTTAAGCCCTCCTAAAATTCCAAACCCAATGTCGTGATGCTTTGAAATCCTCTACACCGATGTCTGTGTGGGCTTGTAATGCTTTTTACACAGGAATTGAGAAACAAATCTTTGCTATGTCACAATATTACTTCGTACAATTGCTGCATAGATAAAGTTTTGCGAAATTTTGTTGGTCGGTATTCACTGCAAGTTTTTCTTCCCATTTTTCCAATACATAACACAACGTTGGTTCTGTATTCTAAAGTTACAGTACCTCCTTATTCTAGTATGCACTTTTCTTCATCAGCTTATATTGCTTCTAATGTATCTTCCCGTATGAGCGTGTATATATCTCATCTGGAAATTCTACGGAATGTCGACTGTGCGGTTGAAAAAATTCCAGGGTTACATCAATTTTCTGAGAAAACGGTGTTTTTCCGAGTATCAAGAAGGAGATCTTTTATCAAGTCGTGCAATTCGATTTCATTGGTATTCGCAGGTGTCCCATAATTATCCTTGCCAACTTCGAACGCTACCATCAGCGAACAAATTAGATTTATAATATTTATGCTGATCATTTTCAACACTACAGGTCTGCTACATAATTTCTTTAAATATATATTTTTTTAAATTTTACTATAATTTTATAGGCATGTTGCAGGCACTAGGGTTACTTAATTAAGTTGTTATATATTATGCTTGAGGCGATAGTATCTTCCTTACAGTTAATTGCAGCGAAACTAACCACCACAAAAAATTATCAAAGAAATGTTCAACATTAAAAAAAGAAAATGCAATTAATCATTGGGAAGATTACAATACACACCAACCTAATTAAGTAACCCAAGTGCCTCCATCATGTCTAAAAAACAATTCTCAGATTCAGTTATAGTGAAATTTTAAAAAAATTATAAAAAAATAGTCTCAATTACATAATAATATTAATTTCTACAATTTTTGATCAAAAAGTTCTCCAAAAGGAAAATAATTAAGAAAGAATGAAAACAGAAAAATGGGAAACAAGCAAGTAGAATTAATATAAGATTAGATAAACTAAAATTAAAGGAAATAAAATATAAACAAAAAATTAAGAAAGTAATATTTCACTAAATAATTTTACAGTGGTCTTACTAGATTGCTTGAGAAAGTCAAGCATTAGCGACGAAACGTAGTAAAGTAAAGGAAAAACAAAGAAAAGGAATTGTTTTCTTTCCTAAGACCCCAAATCTCAATATTAAAGAAATTTGATGAATAAATGTAAAGGTCAAAAATAAATATTAAGCAGTTTCGTCAAATTAAATATTACCTTGTCGGATACAGTCACAAACGTTTAAAAAGGGCGGCATATGATTAACAGCAACGTTTTCATATTTTTATTTCATTCTACATCTTATTATTTTATTCTTGTAAACACTTACAAGCAGGCTTATACTGCCAAGGTATAAAATGATATATGTTAAATGTATTAAGGAAACACCCATTATGGAGCAAAAAATGTAGTCTCTAGGCGTGTCTCGATAAAATATATCGTTCTCGCCATCTTCCATTCCTCTCGGCGGGCGTAACAATTTAAAATACCCCAAATGGGAGTATCCGTTAGGTTTTAAAAACACTAAAAAATAATTGAGAGTGGAAGTGGATATCTTTAGCATTACGTAAGAGATATTTACTGCTGAATAATAAATAGTAAGATAAGTAGTTGTTAAGTCGATTTTAGTTGCCAACCTATGCGTGGCAACATCATGGAATAAATTCATTAAATTTGTTACTCGGGCAGGTCAATTTTATTTTCTAAAGACAAACATTTCTGCATCAATTTTGAGTTTCTCCCATTTCTAGTTTTCAAGTAACGACGTCATCGATATCGGGAATTGTAATAAAAAAAAAATGTAGATGGCGTCATTACTTGAAAACCGGAAATGAGGGAAATTTAAAATCGGAGCAGAAATGTTCACTTTTTAGAAATAAAATTGACTCTTCCGGATAATTCATCAATCAACAAATTGCTTCAAATTTAAGGAACTTATATGTCCCAGAATTTTGCATTCGTGCTCAACGTGTCAAATGCTTTGTAACCTTTGTAATTGAGATAACTAGGATAAATAGGCTCGCGTAACATTTTGTTGTGTTAACTAATTTCAAATCAAAGAAAAGGAACAACAAAATTCCACAACGATGAAATAAATGAGATTATGAACAAAAGCTACAACAGCCACGTATATCTGACATAATCAACAAAAAGCTGCCTCGAACATACGCCAATGTAATTGCAAAGGGAAAACGCGGTGGAAATACAGTTAAAAACGATTAGAAAGAAAAACCGAAAATGGAGATAACAAAGAGCTTTAAATAGAAAACGACAACCAAAATGAACCGCCGAAAGTACATTCACTTAACTCGATTTGGGGCAGCGATGATAATGCATCTGATGAAGTACGTATATCTGCGTGCCGGTATATATAGGGAGCTTTAAGCCAATGCTTGCGCCTTTGATGTCGGCCGGAGTGGAATAACGAATAACACGCGTTTGCAGATTACATAAGGTCGTCCAGATTGAGTTCGGCTTTAGCGTGGTTCACTTGTCGAACATTGCCGGTCAATCACCTTGACAGTAAGGCAGTAACGACAACCGTAGCCGCAAACACGGGCAGATTAACGCTTCGTACACGCATGGGTCATTGAATGTGTATCGATAACAGGTTCTGGTTGTTTTAAGAAGGTCGAGTATATTTATTCCTTTAGAATTGATAAGTAAGTATTAGGAAAATACTGCTTGCATGAGTTTTATAAAGCAAATTATTCTTTGTTTTTCAATTTTATTCCCTAAAGCCTGTTTGAGGACAATAACAACTAAAATAAGTTCATTGTAACAACAGCTAGATAAAAAGGAAAGTATGAAGGAAAATTAATTGAAACAAATCAAATCAATGTAATACTACACGAGTAATAAATACTTAATTGATGAAGAAAACCAAGGATATGCCACAGTATCTCAAACAATAATATATGCCATACCAACTTATCCTTGCTAGCCTCTAAGGTAATACGGGACTGCCTATGAAACCTAATGGTTTTGTCAAAAAACAGCAAGGTTAACCTGATATACGAGAGAAGCCTGAAAAATTTCAAACCTCAACAAGAAGACATACGTCCTACGTACTGGAAAAGATACAAAAATTCATTCATCACACATCCCCAGGTAGCGCAAATAAGACTACACGAATAATCTTGAATCTTGTTGGACCTCCGTTGAACCAGAAACGGTCCTTTTAAATAGACAATTATTTCAATTCTCCTGCGCTGGGTGGCAAGAGTTTTGAAGGTGCTCCTCGACATAGTGTGACATTGTGTCGGAACTCTAACAAGGAGAACAGGAGAAATATGTCACAGATAGTGAAAGAGAAAAAGGTCAAAAAGGATGTAACATTCAGGCCCAGTTTCAGTATGAAGAGGAGAGACAAAGTGTTGTGAAACATTTCACTGTCACGCACCTAAGGCTACAGCTGGCAAAAAAAGGAAGCCTATTGTTGTATTGGATTACAACAAATACATTTATCCGGTGGATGCGGGGAAAAATATCGACCATCTGTGGTTCAGAATTCAGTTGATGGAAAATTTATACGTAAAGTATGCCAAAGTAAGTAAACAGAAAATTTCCGGGAGTGATTCGTTAAGTAATGTTGTAGAACGAGTCATAGGAAAATATTGTCTAAAAGATAAAGAAGACATCGGAGCCCCAAAAACGATGTGCTGTTTGTATCCAACATAGTAAAAGAAATGGCACCGTTCCCTAAAGTCAAGATTGCCATGTCGGATTGTGCATAGTTTGTTTCGAGAATTACCACGCCAAACAAGATTATTAACATAGAATTTGTGGAATGACTATTCTTTTCTATACCCATAATCACGTAAGGAATACTTTCTCTTTATCAAAGTGGTTCTCTGTTTTTATTTATTTATATTATTAGACGTAACTCTTTTGAATTTTGTCCTCGCGATTTGTTTGAATTTGGGGATCTATATAGACGAATCCCTGCAATGTGGACGATAAAACAGGCCTTTGAATGTATTTACAACGTATGGCATCATTCTAAATAGTTTCTAGTGCAGATAATAGAAAAAGAGGCATATAAAAAAGTTACTTCCGTATGTCAGTGGTGCCTTTCCAATCTCTGATTTAGAAATAAACATTTAATAGTTGAAGAGTAAAATGGTGTAGTGGGCAATTGACTGCAAACTTTACAATAATATGTATAAAAAATACTTGAAGGCGACATGTTTTCTAAAGCCATGTAGATAGTATCAGAATTGCATTTTTAAATTTACTTTGCAGAAGACCAGATTTGTTTTTACACGATAGACTACTAATACCACCTACTCTCTACTATCTAGTGCTTTAATAGCAATAATATAACTTGTCTCACAACTCTGGAATTTTCTACTAAATAAATTGAACAAATCACGGCAACATTTCCCATTAACTTTATATACAGACAAAATTTTGTCTGGACAAATGTGGCAGCATATTTGAAATATAATCTCTAAACTGAAATTTTCAACACCTACAACAGTATTGAGTGATGTACACATGGTATTGGACGCCCTTCCTGTTATACATGTATTCCCATGATAATATTATCTGACTTGCACATAAAACTCCCCTTCTACACGTTCACCGAACATGGGATACTCGATTTTCCCTTCCCTAGTTCTCCAACAACTGCTACCCATCCCGCTGCTGTGTTTCAAGTTCGAGTTTTGGGTAACGGCCGTTTCAGTTTAAACATTTTCCAATAGAGACAAGGCTCGGCGCTGGCTCTATTGTGAGATATCAACTCGCTCGACTTATATTTAGCGTTCAATTCAAACAAAATTTTATTCCCTCTGCATCAGATAATGTGATGGAAATTTCAGTTTGAATGTGTAGAATGAAATTTGAAATATGTATTTATTTTGGTTGCTATGAATAGGTATATATTGCTCCTTATTTTTTTAAGTGTTTAAATGACATGTGCAATTTTGCAAGTTAATAATAGCTATTGTGGGTGGCCTATTAGTGCGAGGAATATTGGACTTCCTGATCATGGATAGAAATGAACAGTGGCCCATTAGTGCGAGTAAATCCAATATCTGTTAATACAAATGATAGGAAAAATTTTACAGGTAGAAATGAATGAAACAGGTAGAAAGATACAGGTAAAAATAATACAAAATATACAGGATGTTCAATTAATGCAGGGCAGCATAAACAATGCGTTCTTGAATAGAGCATTATGTCTTGTCTTGAAGTTTTCGACGTTGTCGAGTTGTTCCGATAAGAATGAGCGTTCAAGAAAAATCTATCCATTATGGTGTAAGTGTAACTTGAAGCGATACAACAATACTATCAAGTGGTTTACTAGTACACAGGGCGATCCATTAAAAAAAAAAACCATATTTGAAACATTTTCTGTAAGGAGTGAGATATTGAACTTCCTCGACTTAATGGACCACCCTTCATTTCTTTGCTTGAAATTATGAGTAAAGCTTTATTTTGTGACTTTTGTAAACTATTTTTCGGCAATATTTGTAACTATAAATTAGTGCCTTAGACTGTTACGTTAAACTACTACAAATTCTTCTAAACTAATTTGCTTACTACTGGCTTGTATCAATCATCCATTCTACATGGAAAGGTTCAAAATCTATAAGTAATAAATTCATCAAATGAATAAAATGCTTGTTCAAGCAATATTGCCTTCAAGTTATGACAAGACGTATTTAAAGTAGGGGAATCTACTATGAAGGAAGGTAATTTGTTGTAGAAAGGAGGAGCCCGTGTAAGATAGAGAATTTCTACAAGGAGAGGTGTATGTCTTAAGAAGATTAATGTCCAACCGATAATGAACGAATATAAAGTCAAAGTTCGACGCGAAACAAACAACTTAGAAATCTCGCAAATTCGCTGCAGTGGTAAATCCCCAACAGGCAAGACCTAATGCAGAACTCAAAGGATGCGAAGTATATAGTTTCTGTCTTATAACACTGAGCATAACAAACAGATGACAAGCTGCCAGATAGCAACCGAATGTTCTCGGTCCACCCCAAGCCGGCATCCACCTTAATTCCTAAAACTTGTATTTCGATAGGCCATAGAAGATTACTATTAATAAAAATGCGTTGGTTAAAATTTGTTGTTTCTAAAATAATAATTTGGTTTCGCTAGCATTAAAGATGATCTTATTAGCATCAAACTATTGTCAAATCTCAGAAATAAGGGCATTATTCATTTTTCCAACTCTTCACGATTTGATTCGTCAGCAAAAATAACCATGCGTGATCTGCGAGCCACGTGTGCTAGGTTATTAATAAATATTAGAAGTAACCCAGGCCCCAGCACCCAGCCATTAAACACACAATACACGACTGGGCCAACTTATAAGTTTACAAAGTTACCACCGACTCTCAACCGCACACATTGACGGCGATCGGCCAAATACGAACGGAAGCAATCATTAACTCTACCTCTAAAACCATACCTTTCAAATTTACAAAGTATAAGACATTGGGGAGCACAATCAAATGCTTTGTAGAGGTCGCAAAGTACTTTTTGAAATAGTTTTGATAAAGTCGAGAGAACAGAAATGGATCTGTGCTCTCAATGTCCATTAAAAACCCCTTATGTATCGGAGTTAGCCTGGCGAGTTTCAAACACGATGGAAAACTTTCTTCTATTTTTCGTTCGTTAATTAATTCATTCATTAAATCAACGCAGGAAGCCAGAGTAAGTGATGGAGTAGAAAAAGCGAAATTTGTGTAGAGATATAATCATAGCTTTTAGAGTAATTATTTATCAAATTTAAGGAAAGAAAAGGATCCATACTTGTCACTATAAATGAATATTAAAGCTTGATTATCGGCTTATTTGCAGCGGGAATATAGGTAAATGTACACTGCCGTTCAGTGAAGTTCGGTCATACAATAAAAATCTATTATATCACACTGTATGCCATTATTAATACATAAAATTAGACAAATATTAAGCATACACTCTTTTCTAAGGGATTAAAGCCATAAATTATTATGTAAAGTAGAAATATTGCGATAACCACAATAAAGTCCCTTTTATTATCACTCCAAAAATTTCTCGGAAGTACCGATCTTTTGAAACGGGTCGTTTGGGGATTATTAACGAACAATACATTTAGGAAATATACCGCAATATCATTCTTGTTTATTTATCACAGGCGTAAAGATATAAATTTGCTTCATTTTACTGTTAAACGTGTGTTGGTGTGCATCTGTCGTTTTTGCGCGAAAGGTTTAAGAAAATTTACTTCAAAATGGCACGTGGCAAGCCAGTGTGGAAAAACGTTCACGCATTATTACGGTGTTTGAAGAAGGATGTTCGGGGCGACAAATTGCTGAAAAAATAAATATGAAAAGTTCAACAGTAAATGACATCATAACTATGGAACTATGGAAAATCGTCTTCGTCCTGGAGCATCTAGGGAAACAACAAAAGCTGAAGATTTGAGAATTGTATTAAGCAAACGCAATAGAAAATTAACAGCGCCACAAATAGCAGCCGAAGTCAATCGCGGCCGTGAAGAACAAGTTTCGGCGAGTACGGTAACATCGACTTCAACAAGCGGACCTTCATGGATGAAAACAAAACGAAAACCCCTATTACGTCGGGCCAACAGAGCAAAACGGCTACAATGGGACCGTTCGCATCTAGATTGGTCGTTAGACGATTGGAAACACGCGCTTTGGAGTGACGAGTCAAAGTTTGATGTTTTTGGGCAAAATCGACGAGTTTATGTCCGAAGATCTAAAACCGAAAAGTGATCCCGAACTGCATTGTGCCTACAGTGAAGCAAGGGCGTAGTTCTGTGTTAGTGTGGGGATGTTTCTCCTTTGCTGGGACGGGAGATTTATGCAGAGTGCAGGGTGTAATGAGGAAGGAAAATTATTTTGCAATACTCCAGAATCATGCAGTGCCATCAGGATTGCGTATAATAGGCCGTAACTTTACATTCATGCATGACAACGACCCAAAACACACTGCGTTAGTGTGTAAGAACTATCAAAAGGAGCAAGAAGAACAGCACACCCTGAAAGTAATGACATGGCCCCCACAAAGTCCAGATTTGAACCCTATAAAGTTGTTGTGGGATGAACTGGACAGGAGGATCCGAAGAATATGCCTAGAATAGTTCGAGCGGTGATTAACAGCAAAGGAGGTTTTTTCGATGAAAAAAAAAATAATGTTCAGTATGTTATATTAGGCCAGAATAACTTTTTATTTGTTTATTTTTGTCTTTTTTACCTGTACATACAATAAAATTGCATTTTGTTTTTAGTTTCGTTTGTTTCTGTAACCTTTTCGTGTTTTTTAATAACCGATCGAACTTCTCTGAACGGCAGTGTATATACACTGCGTCTTCAGATTTGTAGCTACTCTATGGTATCAATAACGGTGCTAATACAAAGAAGCATAAAACGCGAGGAACGCAGAAACCTTGGACTTTAGCCACACAACCGTTTCTCAGCCGAAGCGGAAATCGGTATTTTACACAGTCCCCTAAGGTTTACAAACCACCCAAGTTTCATTAAATTCTGGAAGTATGTTGGAAGTAAATTTTCTGTTGATACTTATTTGGACAATGCTATATTTCCAATTCATAAATAAATATTAACATAGTCTTCATGAACGTTGATTTAGTCTCAAAATTTAGAATTTACATTTCGTTTACATCACATTCTACTCTACTGACCAATATATCAATACCAATATACAAATATCTGCATATTTCGAAATACCATGCACATATTGATAGAACGCTGATATTCCGATGTTTATCGGTGCACTAGATCCTACGCAAAGTCCACAAATAAAAACGCTCTCCGTTCCGCTTTAAGACGAATGTTGATATATCAACAAGTACCCTAAGTACAAGACGATCCCTCAGGCGCCTATATGAGTAGGTTGTTGACTTAGAACTAAGTGCAGAACCGCGTTCGACGGATTCGAAGTCGAATGCATTCACCACGCTCAAAAGTCAAGTTGTTCGATGTCACACGGACGCAATCGATAGGTGCTGGCTGCCATTTGAGGTTACGGGATGCGAGTGCTATTACGATTCACGTAGAGAAGCCATTAATAAAGTGTTCTGAAGATCTGGGGTGGCGTTTTGGTCGCCTTGGTTGGTAACTAGAACCGAAGCAAGGATAGATGGTTCCCCGGTTCTCCGCCTGGAAGTGTTCTCGTGGCGAATGGACGCTAACAGGTCGCCGGCAATATATATTAAATGACGCGCCGTGGGATAATACCATTTTCCTTAGGATATAAATATATAAAATATGGTCTTCGGCGCTCGAGGTGTTAGGAATACTGAACGGCTAACACCTATAAATTTGTAAAGGTAATCTTCTTATCAATGGGGAAGCAGGATTTAAACAATTTATTATACTTTGCCGGCAAAATTAATGTGTTAGACCTTATTATTAATATGATTAACCTTTTTTCCGCTTTCCTTCATCTAGCAAAGAAAATTTATGAAGCGGAAAATTTGGGTAAATAGATTTCCCCTTTTTCTTTTCCTTTTTCAAATTTTTCTTTTAAACAGGATGCGTAAAATGGAATGATACAGTATGATATTTTAAAAACAATCCAGCTAATGTGCGCCCTAAGTGTGCACCGCGGCGACCCAGGACGCCGTAGGAAGTAAATAGGAGCGCCGCCAAATATTTCAGCGTACGCGGGCAGGCATAGCGGGCTAGAATATTTCAGAATGAATATTTAGAAACGGCTTGAGCTTTTTAAAAACATCTAGACTACATCGTTTCCATAGCTTGTGGAACTTTCGAGGAATTTGGAACATGTTCGAGGAATGTAGAATATTCCATAAAATTATAGAACTTTCCTGAAGTTTATAGAACCCTCTAGTAGATTTATAGCATTAAACATTGCCAAAGTTTTTAGTAGATGAGGCGGCTAGTACAAATACGGTACCACTTCGGCGAACCAGTTCAGTTACTAAATAATAATCGAAGAGTAAACATCTAAGAAAAAAAGTAAACGGTTTCAAGAGAAGCGGCCGCTTAGTTTTACTGTGTCGCTTTATGTTTTCGTAATTATAGGAAAATGGAAAGATTTTTATTATGTAAGCAATTCGGCAGTCGTTCGACGCCTTATCGCGACCATTCAGTCTACGTCAAAAAATTCACACTTTTCTACAAGAGGAAGGTCCTAAACACTCCAGGTACGTATGTTTGACAAGCTAAATGCCTTGGATCTGTCTCTGCAAGGCAATAACATGCACATTTTGAAACTTTTTATTGAAAGCACGTCTCAAAGCTTACTGACTGGTTTACGAAATACTTTGAGGAAGACAATGCCGAGGAATATGTGTGGATCAAAGATCCTTTAAATGCTCAAGCTCTACTAGAACTCACTTGGCAAGAAAAAGAGAATCTAATTAAACTCTTTTGCGACAACAGCCTGAAAACAAAATTCGCTTCTTCCGATTTGGTGGAGTATTGTATATCAATCAAAAATGAATATCCATTTCTGAGTATGGATGCTCATTCCTTTTGCGACAGCCTATTTATGCGAAACTGGATTTTCAATTGTAACCGTAATAAAAAGCAAATACCGCTCAAAAATTAACGTGGGGCAAGAAATGAAAGTGGCAGTGTCAAACCTTATTCCGTTTTGGAAAAAAACGTATGGCGATCAGCAAGTTCATCCGTCACATTAACTTACTTGTTGTTAAAGGTTTTCACTATTTATTTCATAATTTCTTATATTTTTATATTTTAGTTGGATTGTTCTTGTGATTCAATTTTAATAAATGTGAGCTTCACATTATGAGGTTTATGTTAAGAGTTCTGCGTCTGATTTATGTCTTTGTGCACATATCTGTAAGTGCGCCTCGAACTGATTATATTTGGGAACCTCTGATCTAAAGTATATCAGAAACAAAACAAAATAAAATTTACCAGAAACACTTACAACGTGTATACCTGCAATATTTCGAAAGTATTGATCGAAAGCACTCCTCAACACAATATTTTCATCCCTCTAAAACGCGAACAACAGAAAATTAGGCGATCCTCCGATACCATCAAGGTCTTTTCGCCCATTCGCAACAATTTCCAATTTTCACATCCTATTAAATATATGCGACGGTACTCGATAACCCTATTAGCATTTAAGCTTTGATCGCTCTAACTCTGGAGTCCCATCGACATCCCTTTAACGTCGCTGGTTCGCTGCCTTTCTGCCAAAACGGCTTCACGTCTTTGTGAATTTTAAACGAAAACGTTGGTAATACGTACCAACATAGCAGCGAGCCATACGGTCGGGTGTAGTAGGTACCTTTACTGCTATCGCTTACCGCTCAAGATAATGGCGACGGACGTTAAGTGTCTTCGCCTGATAATTTCATCATTGCATATAGGACGGGTCCCTCTAAGATAGTTAGTTGCCCGTCTCTAAGTTGACTGGCTCGATGGCGGAGGAGAGTCGTTGTCGTACCAGTCATTACGATTAACAAGAAGGTCGTCCTGGAAAGCTTCAAACGTATTCCCGGACGATAATAACGTCCGCAGTATATGGCTTGAAGGTGGCGGTTTAAACGGTGCCTTTGGGTCCTTGTAGAGAAGACCCTGATAGTTGCGGCGGGCGCGGATGGGGCGTCGCTAAATTGGATGTCGACTCTTAACTATAGCGCTAATAGAAGGGACATCGTGTTCTAGAATTAAATTATCTTTACATGAATATAGGTTTAACATGCGTAATACGAAGAATTGGATCCAATGGGTTTTGGAATTTCAAATAGGAAAGTTTCGAATAATTTCTGCCGCACAGTGCACACTAATGAAATTTCACAATTGGCCTAATTTTAAAGCTACGCTAGATGGTATTCTGTGGATTGCCATACAAAAAATTCCCTTAAATTAAGGCTCGAAAAATGATGAGTTTTATACCGGGTGCGGCAAAAGAAAGTCGTTACGGATGCCGAAAATCTCAGTTTTTTCCAACAGAATACGACGGTCTATGAGCTGGAACGTACATGAAAAGTCGCTCTAGGTTATATTAGTTGATGTAGACCCGTGCAACATAAATTCATGCTCAGGTTTTGAATGGAATTGAAAGGAAGAAATTACAGCAACATATTGGTAATTGGTGACGCTGCCCTTTTAAAGATTGGCGAGATTCTAGCCACTTTCCACATATCATGAAAAGTAGACGAGCGCATGGTTTGATTGAAGATTATAAATAAAGGATCAGTCTTTAACGAGGAAACAGAGAATGTTATAATCGCCAGCTGATAATTTCTTTTTTAAAACTTTTGCTGCTGCAAACATAATAGTCCAAAAACTCGGGCAAGAAGATACCAGAGGAAGATGAGGCGAAAGCATTGACTATCAGTTCCAGGTTAATGCATTCATCGTAAACCTTTTCGAGAATTCTAGCAGTACCTCGTTTGAAACGCCAAATCGTGAAAAAGTATCACTACGATGAACGTATAAACTATAAGCCAGATTAATATCCGTCATAGTCGACGCGAAGTCTCTGAAACTCTACTTTATAATGATCAATTCGTGTTGTTTTCATTTTTTCGTGGCAATGGACTTTTAATTTTAGGGTTTTCTTACATGTGCGGGGTTTCTGTACATGTTAAAGACAAAGACAAAAATGTCCTCGAGACATTATATTCAGTCGTTGTTAAAACCGTCGGTATGACGGCCAAAGCTTAAAAAAAAATTATATTTCAGCAATATTTCGCTTTTAGTCTCATTAAGGTCATAAATGAGTTAAAGTAGATCCTAACTTGTGAAAGACGATGCATGTGGTAGGGGTTCTGACGATCGCTACACTGCTTGGTGTTTCATGATATTCACTGCTATGCCCACACAAGTGCTGTGCGCGTATTTTTTATTAATCAGCAATTCTTGCTCTTTTTCAAAAATTTAATTCATTGGAAGCTAAGATTTTATCATATTTATAGTACAGGAACGTTCGACTTAATAAATTACCTCTACATATTACCGCACAAATGAATTTCGTTTCCTGGTTTCTGCATGTAATATACAGGAAAACCTTTTTGCACTACAGCAGTTTAGTAGTTTTAATTTCAAACTGAAATCATCTACTTGACTCGTTCGACACATTCGAAAGCCCGGTTTCTTTCACCTCTTTTGCTCTGCGACCATCCGATTTCAGTTCGAACGGGAAAACATTATTTTCTTTTTTAACTCGTTCAACTAATATTTACAATTTCCAGTATTTCGATTTATTCGTCGAGCGGCACTGATGCGCAGCACTAGAGCAGAATTTCCCATCAAATTAATTTTCCGGATAGCGTTTCATTTGCTTTTCAATAATGTTTCGGAAGCGGTTATTTTGTTTAAAGTAAACTCCGAACGGAGTCTACTCGTGTTCTCCAAATAAATACTTATTAAAAACTTCGTTTCCTACTCGTAGTGTTTCTGCTTCGTTGAAGCCAGAGTTTAACCGCTTTTGAAGAAAATCGGTTCTAAAGCTGATGGTATGAGGGAATTTTTGTTTGTAGTATAAAGATATGCGCGGTACACCTTGTTTCGAAGAAATAAGTGAAGTTCTATACGTAGTGGAAGAGGCAGGAGCTACAGAAGACTTTATAAATTAGGTAAATTAGGTAAACATCTTTATTCAGTTTATAAGGGAAAATCTATTTCGTTTCAATGGTAAATGTTACAAAAAGCTTTCGAATAAAATTTTAGTTCTTCGTTATTGAAATTTTCAAAAGACATATCAAGTTATTGAAAAGATATCTCGAATTAGAATTTCTGATCCTTTCTGATGGAACGCCCAATTATAAACATTAATTTAGTCAATATTTACTTATTTTCGTAATATAATAATGATTCCTGAATGTATTTATTTTAAGTGTTTTACGTTTTCTTTCACCCCTGTACGTTGAGTCCATATTTTTTAAATATTTTATATGTAAAAATTAGGCAAGCGTGTGACTCAGAGAAATTTATTGATCTTGTTCCTAGTGCATCCTATTTAGGAATAAAGCACGAGAAACTAAGATGATGTGACCACCCTAAGCGTTATAAAATTTATAAAGAAAGTCTTCTCCCAGCAGCCAAAGAAAGGAAGGAATTCCAACTGCCTAAAAAGTAGAGAGCTCTACTCCCAGAAGAGCCACGGACAAAGAATATAGAAAACTACGCAGCATTGTAGCAGAGTTATAATGTAGAAACGTCTCACGAAGTAACGGCGTTAACCATTGGTTTCGGTGAAATATATATGTGTATAAAGTGAAGCTGGTTCCCATCGTCAGGAGAGCCGCGAGCCAAGGCTACGACTACTAACGGAAGAACGAGAAGACGCTGTTAGTTTCCCGCCTATGAACCGCACCCATCAACACACTAAGACGCACATATTTTCTTTTGTTTATTTTTACATTCTTATTTATTTCAAACCTATTACTCTGAGTAATTTAAATTATATATTCTCGTGAATTTTGGTGGTTTAAATAAAGTTAATTGAATAAGTAATTATCTTGAGAGTAGTGGCCTTACGCGTTTGTTTAATTTTGTTTAACAAGCTACAACATCTAAGTATAGTTTCGATGTTTCAACGAATACACTTCTTCCTTTTCATCATAAAACAAGAAAAAGAACAAGGAGAAGATTGTTTCCAAGATTTATAACATCCACAATAAAATTAATAATCATTTCAACCGATTTTCGAGGGCCCCACTCCCTGCACTAAATCATATTTTAGTGTATTTAATATTCATTATCATTAACTGTAACATCATTCATATTTACCATTTTTATAAGCAAACTTAACGTCATTTTTTGAAACTCAAGAACCACACGGCATGGGCAAATATTAAAAAGAGTCTCGTTACATTTCATTTAGTTTGCAATCAGCACCGTTGCACCTTAAGATATCTCCAAAGTCAATCATTGAGTAGTTAATCTAGATTTGGTGGTCTATCAACAGATTTTTGACTTTATAAACACTAAAAAATCAAAGGGCGTTGTGGTAGCGTAGCGTATTGGTCTTCGTCTACCGATAGATCGAATCCCAGAAAAATAGTTGGTGAAAAACTTGCGAAGAGGACATGCAAAGACCATCTTGTTGAAACCAAATATTTGCAATTTGATAAGCAGGATCATCTTCATTTATAAAAATTTCAAAGAAGAAAGGACCAATAATTTTGTTGTTATTTATCCCTGCCCATATATGAACTTTACAAGGGTGTTGAGTATGTGCATCATTAATCCAGTAAAGATTCTCTACTCCACTGCATGCAATTTTGTTAATTTATTGTTCCATTTAGATAAAATCTCATCCAAAAAGAGAATTTGGCAAGTGAACTATGAATTACGGTTGGTTAAATCCTGCATTACGTCGCAGAACAGCATTCGGCCATTTCTTGCAGAAATTGTATTTTGCGAATATTGTTACTCCCTGTTTTTAAGACATCACCTTGAAATTTCATCGTCTGCTACAATTGATCGAGATACACCATGGGGTACCCACCTACACCTAACAAATTACTGAGTTTCAATCTTCCGGTTCCCCACAGTTGGAATGTGTTTGGCATGTCCAGTTTCTCTAAATTTTCTCTTGATTTTACTCACTGTAGATTGACTAATATTTCTATCGGGACATTTCATATTAAACGAATTATTACGCTTCTTAGGGAGCTCTACTTTTATCTCCGCATACAGCAAGAATGACAATTCTTATGCTGAGTTTCGCTTAAATGATACGTATCGATTAACTTGTTTTCTTTTTTAATAAAATGTATGCTTTCAGTTTTATTCGATTGTTGTTGATGGTACCATTTTGCCAAATGATTTTTTAAAATAATAAAAAAAAAGCTCAAATGCTGTCATTTGAAAAATCGTCAACTTTGTCACCACCTGAGAACTAGAAGCAGAATTAATCTAAAAATTATTTTATCTTAAAAAGAAAATAAAAGTAACTCGTCCGATCATTTCTTCTAAAGCCAAATTGCTATATTTTTTGATCTGCATATGTGGCGCACACTAATGCCGATCAAAAAATATAATATTCCTGAGGATGGGGAAGCAAGTTTCAAAACAACGAGTTCCTTTGCTACACCTACAACTATGACAATATGGGAAACTTGATTAGGACAGTCTCCAACAGGTATTGCTTGTCAGTAAATCCCCTAGCTTTATCTAGAAAATACAAGTTTATTATAATGTACTTTTTCCGCAAAATCTGGGAAAAACATCCATAAAGAATAAATAATGTAAAATTTAACCATACTTATGTATCTGCTTGCTTATTACAAGCTTCCGTATTTATAACCGGTAATAGTAAGAGGGGGAAACCTTCCTACTCCGGTACCTGGCCGTAAAGTGAAATTGATTTAATCTAGCGATTTTTTCTAATATTACTATTCTCTTTCTCCCTAATCTCTAAAATTAATTTCTGGCCCAAGCGACAAATGCGGTTCGACACTTTTTAATTAATTTTCTAAACGACTCTAAGCTATATTGAAAGTTTTCAGTGTAAATGATAGTTGTTCTAAATTTTCTTATATGTTTAATAATATCTAATCTGCATTACAAGCATTTAAAGCTCTACAATCCTCTTCATTTCGAACTCGGAGAATCATTTCATGGACTTCGTCGGTAAGAAGATCCCACAATTTTATCCTAACTGCACAACTGGCAGTATCACCTAGAACTTTCTCAACACTAATGCCGAAGGAAAGAAACAATATGAACTTGTACAACGAGTAATTTAGGACTGGAGCGTATGTTTATATTCATTTTATTGCCCACTCGAACTGCTCTACAGAAGGAAAGCGGCCTCTATGGCATTGCCTGGCCATCAAACTTTGGCAATTTAAACGCGGCGAAGTTCTATGTATTGCACTACGCAGCAGGCCTTGAGAAGGACCACAGACGCTCCCGTTGATTGTCTTTTTCTTGAGATTCGCATCTTCGTCTAGCGCGAGCGCTATTGAACGAACGGAGGTTAAGAGTACATAATCGTTTCATAGTCGATTAAGTATACAAATGGCGCTCTGTCGTGATACTTAACGAGAGGACTGCTTCAAGAGTTATCTCCGGTCTCATGTGTAGCGTTCGGAAAACCTATGGGGATTCCTTCTTGTATGCACTTTTCAAATTAAATCGTCCTCGAGGAAAACAATAGATGTTGCTTTGCGATTCATGTAAGCTCCAAATTGGACAAAAAATATATTCAAAAGTTATAAGGGTGTAGTTCGGGATGTAGACACATATCGATTCTTTTTGTTCAATAAATGATTAACATAATAGCGAATGTTTAATGAATTACAACTATAAACTGCATAGGTTGAAATATAAGGAGGAATTAGAAATAGAGTGCTAAATAGAAAAATAAAACTTATTTTAAAGACATTTCTGAATTCGTTTATGGCTATTATAAGAAATGGCTTCGTCTGTGAGTAAGACATTGTTAGAGAAAAATCACAGCATCATTAATTTTGCGTGCCAATTGCCAATTGACAAAACAACGATTTCAAATCGTTTGGATTCAAAATCGTTATCTTATCATTAATTTGAAACGTATACGGATGGAATTTGTTCGTTTTTAATGTCCTCGCTAGGTCAGCTTAGCTAATGCCCAAATCACGACTAACGTCACATGTGGGTATTTCCAGATTTTTAGTTATCTCTATAAGAACGAGCAGCTAACTTTCTTAGATTGAAGCAGGTTTCTGTTTATTTGATTTAGCTCTAAAATTTTTCAGGCAGCTGGCTTAGAACTTAGAACATTGTATAGAAAACCATTTCTATTAATTCTTCCTTCGATAATTTAATTACTTACATTACTACAAAACAAAATTAGTTCTTCTAATATCCCACCTTAATTTAAATTGGTTCAAGGAAGATTACCTATTATCGACGCCTAAAATATTTTCCTTTCCTTGAATATTGGCCTTCTGAAGCGTGAAAGTACGTCCGGGAAATTTTTAGAACGATTTCGCAGAAGCGATACGCTCCGGAAAACAAATTTGTTGACTTCGTAATCGAGGTAGCTAATTTAATCGAATTCAGACGCCCAGAACGCAAAAGAATACCTCTAATTAACTTAACTGATGGCATTCTGAAGTCGTAATTAGAAATTTGTTTCTTTTAATTTACGGCATAGGACGAATTTATTTAGGATTTTCGACAATAAATTTGTTAAGGCCTTATTTAAGTACGAAACGCTCCATTGAGAAAAACAAGCTAAATAAAAGAAGAAACGGCAACTGAAACAATTAAGGCTGAAATTTTAATTGACTACAGATTGTGTTCTTTTACAACAATAATATACATAGAAGAAGAATAGAAGGAAATATTTCTTTATTGGTTTAAGAAACTTCTAAAATAAAAAATATCTAGCTTTGCCTAGTTTAAATTTAAACATATTTTTGGTTTTTATAGAAAGGACAATAAGAACAAACGTTTCAATAACATTTAGCACGCTCAAATATCTCATTTGCTAGGGATTAATATAAAGACATAAAACGGGCCCTTAATTACCGGGATATACCGAGGAACTTGGTGTTTGTACATATCTAAAAGCGAAGCCAACATAAAATATTTGCATCCAATCCTACAAGAGCGGGAGAAATATTTATGGAATCTAGAATATGCTTAGCAGCAGGTCATTAGCGTTAAATGAACCAGAAAATTTCCTATGAGCTACAATTCTTATCTTCTAAAATCCCTGAGTTAATACACCCATTGCATTTAATAACATGCATGTAATAACAGCTATTGCAATTTCTATTGCATTAATTAATAATTGTCTACTTATTAATCTCCTTAATACTTCTTTATGTAATTTATCTTGCAGAATTTCAGAATTTACAGAATTTCTTTTAGAATTTCAAATCAACATTCGAGAGTAATCTATTCGGGGTACACAGAAAAATATGATTCCCCTTAGAAAAATCATGTTTTTAACGAATTTGACAAAATTTGATGTTCACTGCTGAATACCCTGTATATTTGGCGGGGGTGTTAATGCCATGTTTAAATAGATCCAAGTGCGCAATTTAATTTCCTATCATTTTACAGGAAAATGTATTAGCATTTTGGTCAGGTCTATTGAATTTTGACCTTACAAGTTTGGGACACCTGTATATAACTATTCTTTTTATAGCGTACGCTTATGTCATTTATCAAATTTGATTTATCGTAAATGTGACAGAGATATAGGATCAAGTGATTTGCGACCTAGTTTCTCTACTATATCGAACCCATACACCTGTGGTTAATGTAATAAGCGAGATAAAACTACGCTTGAGATACGCCAATTTAAATAAAATTACTAAAATAGATTTACTCAATATATTTATTTCTTGCACGCTTATACTTACCACTTATATAAAATAATTTCAAATTAGATATAAATAATTTCTGGTAATTATACGGAATATACTATCTAAAATCTAAAATAATACTTCTGTTGGAAATTCGGCTGCGTTTAATGCTATCTCTATAAAAGCAATACTTCGACCTAAACGTGAGACAGTTTTATCGTTCTTATTATCCATTTTCTTGCCACACGGCTAGTAAATGGAAAGCATTTACAGTCTACCAAGATAGACGTATAGCCTTCCTTAACACACAAAGACCTAAAAAGTGACCGATATTACTCTAACGATCCTACTTTTTCAACCGCTGGAGACCGACACCTAACTACCGCCATCTGCTAAGGAATCATCCATCGTCAAAGGGAAATACTTTAAAATGCTTTAAAGAATTGGTAGGATTTGAGGTTAAACTTAAACGATCCGTTTCATTCCTTACACCATTTGCATTATATGGAAAAGCGCAATTCTTTACTGCACTGATAGGAAAGAATTTTCAATTCAAAGGTATTTTTAAGGATATTTCTTCAATGGAAAATAATATGTTCTCTTTCGAAAATATATAAATATTTAAAATTTTTTAACATATCTCATTAATTCTAATCAATATAGACAAATCAAAGAAATATTTGTAGGTACCATTTTACTTTCTTCGTTAACGGGAACGCAGCGATTGCGGCGAAACTGTGTTAGAGAAATATTATTCAGTGGCAAATTATTCAGCGGTAATCATGGTCTTAGATTGTAAATTTACGAAAACTAAACTCTAATTGGTTAGTCCCATTTAAGTTTTCTCCAACTCTGCGTCATTCAGTGCATTCGTTCTTAGGTTCTCTGTAGGTATCTCTAAAGATCTCTATAATTCTTATTGCTCTCTGGTTCTCTACAGCTCTTAGTACATAGATAGTTCGCTATGGTTCTCTATAGTTGTCAATGATACTCTGCAGTACCCCTCCTTCTGTGGCTCTTTACAGTTCTCTATAGTTCTCTGTAGTTCTCTACAGATCTTTATAATTCTCTATAGATTTCTAAAGTTTTTAATGTTCCCTGGAATTCTCCGTAGTTCTCTATGGTTTCCTATATTTCTGCATAGTTTTCTATAGTTCTTTGTAGTTTTTCCACAGTTTCTATAGTTCTTTATAGTTCTCTGTAATTCAATACAGTTTCCTATAGCTTTCTACTGATCACTAAAGTTCTCTATGGTTCTTATTGTTGTTCTCTACAGTTCTATATAATCGTCTATGGATCTCTAAAGTTCCTGAAATTTTCTATACTTCTCTACAGTATTCTATAGAGCTCCATAGGTTTCTATAGTTTCTTATAGTTCTATATAGTTCTTTATAGCTCTCTATAGTTCTTATCGTTCTCTGAAGATTTCTATTGTCTTCTATGGTTTTTTTATGGTTCTCTCTAGTTCTATATAGTCCTCTATGGATATCTAACGTTCTCTAGGGCTCCCTATACTTCACCATAGCCTTCTATAGCTCTCTATATTTCTCGACACTTCTCTATACATCTCTACGGATCTCTACAATTCTCTATAGTTCTCCACAGTTCTTTGTAGTTCCCTATAATTTTCTATGGATCTCTAAAGATCCCTTCTCTACAGTTCTCTATAGTTTTCCGTAGTTCTCCATAGCTGTTAAGACTGGTATTAACCAGTCACTGCGCCACCAATTTGGAGGTTGTGAACAATGGGCAAAACTAGGCACCAACAATATGCACATAAAATAGCTGTTCCAGTTAACAATACGCAATTTGCAGTTGGAGATTTTCTCCAGAGCCGTATTGTAGCCTTGATTGGATTTCAATGTGATACAAACACAAAAAGGTGTCGGTCTGAGCAATTGTAAATGGGGACAATGGGACAAATACGTTTTAGTCGACACTTTCTTCATTAATTCATCGCAACGAGTGTTCTAGAGAACACTTGGTTAGAACCAAGTATCTTGTTGTAGTTGTAATTTCCAGAAACGAAACGTTTCATACTGATTTTTGTATCTGAAATATCATAATTTTTTTTCTTTTTTTAAACTAAGAGGTAGCTTATTTTCAATTAGCTAGTCCAAGAAAGTAATTATTGCCAAAATTAGTATCAATGACGAGGATCGAAAAAAACGTGTAGAATGTCATATATACGCCAGATAATAGTTGGACAATATCGTTAATGTATAGGCGGAAAAGGACCGGCGTCAATACTATACATTATATCACGAGAATAACTACTAAAATATATTCCGCACTGAACACTTTAGCCACGGCTCTCAAATTAGTGTGCTTAATTTATACAAACCGCGTACTTCAACAACGGAAGGAAAATTCAATATATTTCTCAATAACTAACAGTACTAGTAACGGAAAATAAGTACAAAGAAAGGCAGAAAAGCAAACAAGATGTCGATGGCATCATCTCTAAAATAGATATGTTGAGCTTCTCCGCGTGAACAGAGCGGGTTGACGTTAATTGCGTTATAATAATAGCATTTTCCGCAAATTAGATTAGCAGCCCTACTCTAATAATTGGATAAGTGAAATGTATGAGGGATGTTAGCAAAATTGATATCTCGCTGCCATGTCGACGTGTACTGCACCTTGTGGAAACCGTGGAACGTGACTTTTAGCGACGTTTTTTACCTAATTAAATTGGAAATTTTAATCACTTCGCTTCGAACCTATATTCATGACAGAATCCAATTAAAGGTACATTAGTGATCATTATACGTTGACATCGCTTTTATAACGTTCATGGTTGATTATTAAAATTTTCTCTTTCCTAGTTATTACAGCGAATAATCTGCAGCGAGTAAAAGTATGGGTAATTTTTTCTAATTAGGGTACCAATAGAAATTTAAACCCACTACTTATTTACCTTTTCTATAATGCATAGTACCATGCGATAGAGGACCATCAAATAATAAAAAAAGGTCTTACACTAATGTCCGCAAGTCTCTTGTTTTCAGGATACAGGATACTGAAAGGGCGAAGTTTATTTCTTTTCAATATCTCGTAACAAACAAATCGCTACTTGGTTGACATAAGCTTTAAAAAAAATTGGATAGAATGTGTTCTGCCGTCTCCAGATCTTCTTGGCATAGACAACAAATTTGATCTTCAGCTTTTTCTGGTTTCAGTACTTTAGAGCTACATGACCCGTCAAAAATTTCGCTGCCCTTTTACTGAACGATGGCGCTATTTTTGCTGTCTTTCCCAGTACTAGGTCCTGTAATTGTCCTCCTATGTCTTTATTGCTTGTGCGTTAGGACCAATAAAAGGCATGTTCGCTGCTTTTTAGCTAGCTTATCTACCTTTTTGCTTTCTTCGATCCTTTAGTCGCTCGGGAACCATCGCAACGTAATGTGGGTTTTGGGTCTCAATTGCCTCAAGTTGTATACACATGGGTGTATCAGACCAGATTCATATGCATAGACTTTAATAGCTTTTAGAAGTGCCTGACTATCAATGAATGTGTTTTCAAAGCAGAAATTTCTGCTTGAAACACGTTGATGTAGATTCCTATAGGCATTTTTAGATGGTACTGGGATGGGTACTGGGCTGGTAGTGGGATGGAGGGGGCTACTAACCAGTTCCAACATCTTCTATTATCGAATCGTCTGCGTACCATGCCAGGATGCCTCTTTTGCCGTGAAGCTGACCGGATACCAACTCATCGTCAGTTCAGTTTTCAATGGTCACCTTATAAGGTTGATCAAAATTGAATTCCGTAGGAATCGTGTCCTTTGCAGATGATTCATGTTGGGATCTTCGAAGATTTTGAGATGCCCTCTGAGAATCCCAGGCTGTAGCCCCTTCATTCTACAAAGAGTGAGGGCACTCAATATAGCCTGCTACCGAATATGGATGCGAAGCGGTGTTAATCCCAGCAGGATTTCCAGCTCTACTTTGGGTACGCATCACGCCTGTAATATTGAAACATGCAAGTCTCTGAATTTGTTGAAGCTGCTGTTGCTGAGTTATTTTTGGCCACTAAACCAGAGAAGCACAGGTGATCATAGGTCTAATTATAGCAGTACATGACCAAAAGGTCATTTGAGCCTAAGATCTCAGTTCTTATGACGTCATAGTGGCTTTTCTGTGTAAATTGAACATGTGGCAGTTCCATGGAGTGTAATACTAAAATTAATTGAGCAACTACAATAACGCGGTAAAAGTTATTAGCTTCTATAATTTAATTTTTCTCTGTCCTTTGGGGCCAGATCGTTCAAGCTTCAGTTGGAAGGCATTTTCTTAAAATATAACTCAACGATATAACTAAGAAACTAACGCATGTACAAGTTTTAGCATTTTCAATGTACGCTAAGTGCATAAATAGATGCACTTAAGCTTTATACGATGCGGATTTTCAAGGATCACCGTTACACCTTCTAATATTTCCATTACGTTGTCAACGTAAGATCGATGTGAACGACAATGCGATAAAATCGGAATAATGTGCACCTACGTAAGCGCTCCACTAAACACAAATGCACAAACGGCATTACACAATTTCGCTGAAAGCACCATCATCCGTTCTATATGGATCGCAACACACATACACACTTGGAAATACTACACGAAGCATTCCAAATGTCCGATTTAAATTACATTCTAGAAAATACATGTATTTTATCAAATTTATATAAGTTTTCTTTGTTTATACAGTGTTCACAACTATCGTGGTAATAATAAATAACGATTGACAAGTATATTTCATAATAATAAATTGCAAATTGAAAGCATCCTTGCAAGAAAGAAATGGTTGCTAAAGAGCAACGAGTTGATGTCTTATTGTATTTTCCTTAATACCGAAGCAGACGAAACTCCTTATTACGGCGCGAAAAGTTGCCACAATCAAATTTTTAAAAATTGACGCGGTGACGGTTAAATAAAAGTCATTAGCAGCCTTCATTCCCATATTCCTTTCATCCAGAAGAGGAGGTGAGCATAAAATAAATTCCTAACGGCACAAATCGCCTCAAAACCCACTTGCAATTTTAAGAAGAACATCGCAAGTTCTGTCAGGCAGATGAAGACCCCGCCATCCATATACTATGTGATTGTGCACGACTTGTAGGAATGTGGCTCTCAGAAATAGGCTCGTGATATCCAAAGGACGAAACCCACGCATTATGATCACCTACAGGTTTGTTAAGTCTAGTGGTGAAATAGATAAAACTGACATAATTGAGCGGTTGAGGAACCACAATAGAAGCGAAAAGCTCGCAGTCGAATAAGTTAGGAACCACTTCTTGCCTAATCTGATCTAATCTAGAATGATTCCTTTGAATCGGGTGCTGTCCCACATCCAATTAAAGAAACTCCATGATCTTTTGTAACCAGAACTTCGACAACAATTTTGGGTCCTTTATTAAAGGTAACTGCCAAACTTTCAAGCTCATTGCCTGCATCTAGAATGTGTGTTTTCTTTTGTCATTATTCAACTACTATTGGATCTATCTATTTACTGGGAAGAAGGAAACTGATTGGGATTATTATCTTTAGTCTCTTTAGAACTTAACTAATAGAACATTTCTCCTTGAGAAATGAGCATATTTCAACTACATCTCACGTTCGAAAGATAGTCGTTCCCTTTGGAACTTTTTGAATTGGTAACGCCTTTGTCGTTCTCCGTACCGCGTTATAGATCTGTTTCTCGTTGGCAAGTATCGAATCGACAACAAAAATAATATAAAACATTAGAACAACTGCTGCTGGTTGCGACGAGAATTACATTTCGTTAACATAATCAGTGTAATTAATACACAATAAGAAATAATGTTGCAAATTTCTAGACATTTCGATTGTGTCATGCAGCACACTCAGTTACATACGTAGTACATATCATCGACCTTTAACCGATGAGGAATTTTTAAAAAAAGTGCGTCCTCCTCCTCACTATATTTACCACGCGCGCTACTAGTACCTACTTTAATGCAAATGGAAAACTGGAAAGAATGCGAACGTCAAGTCTCCATTGAAGTGTACCTCAGCGACTGTGTTGTTAGATATGAACGTCGTATGCCAACGACGAGGCGAATTGCAATCCGGGTGATTCGACAACAATAGCAATACAGCGACGCAGGCAGCAACAGAAGCGCACACGTAATGTAGCACTCAATTAAATTGTCTACAGAAACGGAGCGCAAGCTCTTATAAGCCAATACCTTTCTAGCGTGTCAGTTCGTTCTTAATGGAGGATCTGGAGCTGCAGTTAGATACATTTTCGGAATTTAAACTTTGCAGTAGAATAAAATATAAGGATTTTTGGATAAAATTGGTACGGCAATTGCGACTTCATTGACGATATGAACGCAATCTTTTGTTTATTTTGGCTTCTGGAAATTACTTCAATAAGCAGTCCTTGCGCACCCCATTCAATAAATTATAGAACAGTTGTTACTGCTAGAATGCATAATGGTTACATTTTAGCCCAAGGATTAATAACCATTATTTTAAGCTTTTCAGAAATTGCATCGAAGAATTCAAATTCAAATAACTTTGGTTCGAGCAAGTATTTCAAATCTTGATAATCTTTAAGTAGGGGCTAATACTTCGACAACAAAATTTCACGTTTCCTCATTGTCATCAATAATTCCAAGTAGTAACGAATTACCAGTTATTAATAAGGATGCTGAAAAGGAAGCAAATAAACATCGAGACTAGAGCCAGAATTTGTGTTTTACACGAATGCAATCGCTGTATTGTATCGATAATAAGACTTTCAAGGTACTTTGGCATCAGAAGAAGAGAAAATTTTAGACGAAGATCCAATGGAGGTAAAAGGTCAAATATTGAGCAATGCAAAAGTATTACGTTCACAGATGAGACTAAAATTCGATTATGGAAGCCAGACGGACAGAACCACATCAACAGAAGACTTGGAGAACGGTACGCAAGTTGTAACTTCATACAGAATGTTACTTTTACAGGTAGCAAAAACAATCCTTTGGACCAGTATCAGTTGAGAGAAACACGTCGAATTCGTGAAAGTAATTGAATGAATGACTGCAGACCTGTAAATCGAAAGCATATATGGGATGTGCTGAAAGGTCGTATACGGAGAAGAAATCTGTTCCAAAAGCAAGAGATGAGCTTCGATTTGTCGCACAAGAGGAATGAAATGCAATTTTTCAAGTTTACATCAAAAGTCTATGTGAAAACACATGATATTAAGAGCTTAACACTAATTTTAGACTAAAGACTAATAAAAGCTACTTCAATAGCATTTAAGCTTAGAGGTCTAAGGAGGGGAGATCTATTTTGGGATTTGCGCAGAAGACATTCGATATGGTAAATAGGGAAAAAATACGGAGAAGATTGGAAAGAAAATGAGTAAATGCTGATACACTTGAGAAGGGCCTATTTAATACAACGAACAAGAATATCCGAGCATGTAATAAAATGCTACAAAATTTTGCAAATAAATATGGAGTGTATTAAGCCCCGTACTGTTTTAAGTCTCATTGACGAAGCTCTAAAACAAAGCTGGAACCAAACAACACAGCATACAGTAGGATATCACAATTTATAACAAGCCTATGTATTCGCTGATGATATGGCGGCGCTGGTGGCTAAAAGCGAAAGAGAACTTCAGAAGAGTATTAATGTATAGACATACTCAAAGACTGCAAATGAACAGCCAGTAAAAAGAAAGCGAAGCTCCCACAATAAACAACAATCTTGTAGAAGAAATACAAGCAGATAAATTTAAGTGTCTTGGAATGATTGTAAATAGTAAAGGAACAGAAGAAATTGAAATAAGAAATGGAATTAAAACAGCAATAAGGGCATATGACGCGATATACAAGAACTATTTGAATAAAGAAGAGATCAGAAGAAATAAAAATAACACCATGTAATACCAATATTGACGTATGGGGCTGAGAATTGGGTACTGGATAATAAGATAGGTAGTAGGAGTTAGAAGAATAGATAAAGTAAAAAACAAGTTTAAACAAAATCGTAAAGAACACATAAGTATCGGCACCCTCCGCACCACACAAGTTTAATTTATTATATAGTAATATAATAATTAGTCCGAGACGGCCGTTTCGAGGACACGAATGGTCCTCATCATCAACCGGTGACCGAATGAAGTGAGAAAAAACTTTTTCTAAAACTAAACATGTATGTACTATCTCTACTTCTTAGAACAGATATCCTTTACAAGTGCCTATTTCTACCCCCTGCACGCCTTGAAGCTACGACGTGCGAAAGATAACATGCATGAACTATCCCTTCTTCCGAGAAGAAATATTGTTTTACAAGTGCCTAATTCTACCCTCTACGCGTCTTAAACTACGACATGCGAAAAACACGGCCAGATGGACGGGAAGATCTCTTTTATGGCCCAAAAATATAAACGAGTGCCAGCCTACTACAAAAGATCAAAAAGGACAGAGTACGACAACGGTCCGTTTTCTCGGTTCATCAGATTTTTATTACTTTTTATGTAAACTGTCTCGTACGCATCTAATTCTCGCGGCGACGTTACGTTTTTAATCAATTTTAAGTCTTCTAATTTAATACTATGCCCGGTTTCATTTATATGTTGTGCCACACTCGACGCATCCAATCTGCCGTAGCGATAATTTCGTAGATGTTCTTTGAATCTAGTTTCTATCGCTCTTTTGGTTTGACCAATGTAGGCTTTATTACAGTGACTACATTCAATTTTATAAATATCCGACCTTTCTCCCATTTTCGGTTTATCTTTAGGATTACTGAGAATATTTTTAAGTGTGTTGCGCGAACCGAAGCATACGTTCATATCTTGACTCTTCAAAACCTTCCCCACGCCTTTCGATATGCCGTGAAAGGGGAGTTTCACGAATTTCTTGCTATTAGTTTCTACCGGGGTTAAGGTCGTGGAATTTCTTACGTAAAGCTTATGTTGGACTTTCTTAAGCATGCGATCGACTTTTATAGAAGAGTAACCGTTATAAATAGCTACGTTTTTTATGAATTTAAGTTCTTTTTTAAATCTACTTCTACTTAGAGGGAATTTAACCAATCTATTAATTAAGAAGCTAATCGCGGCCATTTTGTGTTGTCCACAGTGGTTAGAATCGTTCATAATGTACCTATTCGTGTTGGTTTCCTTTCTATAGATGTCAATTTCCAGTTTATTTTTATTTTTAATCACTAAACTATCTAGGAACGGAAGTTGATTGTTCACTTTTTCTTCTACTGTGAATTTAATGGTTTCAAATTTTGAGTTGAGGGTCGCGAGAAAATCCGGGATATTACTTTTCTTAGTATCAAAAACCGCGAAAATATCATCGACGTACCTATGCCAAATTCTAGGAAAATATGTGGTATCCGCTCTCATACATGTCTCAAATTTGCTCATGAACAAGTTGGGTATGAAGGGGGACAGGGGGTTGCCCATTGTTGTACCTTCTAATTGTTCATAGTACTTGCCTTCAACTTGAAAACATTATTAAAACAATTGCTATCATTATTAAAACAAAATCATTGAAAAATAAAATAGAGAAAAAAAAATTAAAGTGAGCGAGGTATTTAATTCGATTAGACATTACGAGACAAGTGAAGAAAGTATGGGAAGCTATAAATCTATGCAAAAATATAATCACCTAGAAAAACAGTGTAGCGGAAATACTTAAATATAAAGGAAAATCATTGGAAGAAGCAAGAACACTAACCAGAGACCGCAAAAATTGACGTATTTTTATTAATATAATTGCATATTAGTTTTAAATCCTATTGGCAAGTATATAAATGAATATGTAAAGAAAAGGAGCATCATATCAATATGTATATCCATAGTAAATAGCTACTTTATTATAGTAATTACACTTGATGAGCTCAATTACAGGCGCTTGCTTCAACGTCGAAATAATAGAGATTAGGATCCTGCTTTAGAAATTATTTTCGAATTCTGCAGCGCGTGTCATTTGGCGCGACATTAAAGCGAATAAATGCGTTTCGTGTGCGAAATGGCCTTTTATGCATGGTTTTCATGCGTATAATCTCATAACTTAATCAAATTAATGGCTGTAATCAATAACGCCGTATGATTTGAGTAATATCCCATGCTACTACCGCGAAATTAACTGACGAAAAGATGTTTTCCCAGAAGCTTAGACACATAAATAATGGCGTTACATTTATTACTCAGAAAGTTTTAAGTTCTCTGATTTAAAACTACAGCACTTAGATTTTACCTGCGCTACTAGCTATAAAATATTTTATTACTATTGCTAGCACTAAGAAAAGGTGATGAATATATATATTATGTAGTACATATAAATAATGTACATGCGTACAGTAGGACGTAAACAATTAATAAATATAAAATGGAAAATTTCAAAAATTACGCGCTGGTAAATTGAATAGAAGCGTTGTTAAAGTTTTATGGACGATTTTAAAACGTCGTCGTATAAAGATTAACTATTTTAAAACTTGCCTTATTTAAATTTTATAGCTCCTTGTTTGACGCAAATTTGTCCTATGTGTCGATTGTAGGTCGAAGTTGGGCCATAACAATTTGCTGCATTATTTATTACAACGTTGGCATGGTTCTCCACATACATACATAGATATCATTATAATTTCGCAGAAGTTTGTGTTACACGTAATATGCTCATAAAGTTCTCTCTTTTGGGAAATTGTCGATAGAGGATGGTCAATATAAAGTTTATATTCAAGAATCTACGAATATGGTCAATTTTTGCAAGTTTCTCTTGACCTTATAAAGTTTGCTTAACTTACGGAACTTAGATAACGTAGGTAGTGGTAAAAGCTTCAAACTTTTCTGGGAAGTTCAAACTATATTTGTTACAGTTGGGGGGTTTGAATTTCACGTTCGACAAGGGTATTGTTGTTGAATAGTACAGAGTGATTTTAAATGATTGAGGATAAATTGAATTCCCTTTCCGGAAATGTCCAAGTCATGTCTGACGGAATTTATTTTAGCGGCCGAATCCCCCGATTTCGGCCTAGAGCGCCCCCATAAATTTTCACGATTTTTAGATATGTGTATTTTAATATAAACTTCTCAAAAATATTCGAAAGCTAGCATAGATGTACGAAATATTTTCAGTAGTATATCGGAAACGTTAGCGGTTTCTCTTCTGATTATGCTATAATTACAAAATCATCAAAGTCCAGAATTGATCATGCTTTTACTAATATCGCTGAGAGGGATTTAGCAGTAATAACTAGCGATCCTGCTCTTTTAGATCATCTGGGCTTGTCTTACACTTACGAAACCACGGCAAACAAATCAACGAATAATACTTGTTATACTTATAGTGACACAACAGCATCCTATAAACTATTTTCAAACACTGATTGACCTGAGCTTTAATCCATTGATGATTCTGATGCAACTGGCAGAGCTTTATTGGATAATGTTATTGAATATTGATGCACCTCCCTTCCGCTAAAAGGTACGATCGGAGAAAGGTTAAAAATAAGTACTCAAGTGAAGTTAAAAATATCAACAACCACAAAAAACCGGCAGAGGACCGTTTGATCTATTTTCAATTATAAAGTTAAGGGTAATACCTGTGCAGTGTCCGTGTAACTTTTAAGCTCTCTTTTTTCTAATTTTCGTTAATGTACGCGTTTTTACGTAAAATTAGAGTTTCTATATTCACGTTTTCCTCTCACATCTCTATTTTCGGGAAAGCTTCCCGCCACTTGCAATTGTAAATATGTTTATCTACTTCGAGATCGTCTCATTGCCATCTCGTATTCGAACGAAATGTAATTATGTGTTTCTTACGATGCGATCGATTAAAAAAGTTTGGTACACAAAAAACGTCCGTTTTCCCCAGAAATCTACCGCCCCCCGCGTATTTCCATCGCTTTTCTTTCACATCATCCCCTAATCCTAAAACCTGCGCGTCATAGATCTGTATTAGCAAGGGTCGGAATGAGGCAGAGGGGGAAGAACTGTCTGTGATGGGAGGACATTTTTCACCGGGGAATTTCATATATTTTTGTGTCATTTTAAAAAGGGAACATTATCCTTTCGGAAGGATCAGGTGGCGCAGCCGGATTCGCTAAGGTGTTGTCGTTTTTCGGTGGCGCTGACAAATGGAAGTTCTTCGAGATAATAACTTCATCCGGATTAGGGCATCCATTTTTTTTCGGTTGCGGCGATGGGATCGTTAAGAAAGGAGCCCCAATTAGTGCGTGAGCGCCTTCTTCGTTCTCGTAGATCCTCCGTATAAATGGATGGTGTCTGATTCTGCGGGACCTTTCTAATTGTTTATAAAAGCCGTCCGTTAAATCTGATCCGTTGGCAAATGTTTCCTATTTGTGTGTCCCGATCCGGCTTCGAAGATTGGATAAGGCATATCGTATAATGGAATTAATGGATTTTCATGGGGAAGATGGATTGCTTTTATCACTCAAAGATAAATTACTACGAAATGATATATTAAAGTAATAATACTTATAAAATGAGCAAATCTTTAAAGATGAGAAACTCTCAAATTATGTAAAATTCCAGATACTAAAACCGCAATTTTTACATGGCTTTAACAACCATTCAACATGTTCACTTTACTGCCTCCTGTCCACATAAATTCAAATTGCTAGTTATTGGAATGGCAAATAAACCTACGTCATTTAAGAGGAGCCCAAGTCATCCCGTTACGTATACAGACCAAAATAAGGAATGGGCTACAATGAATGTTTTTTGTAAATGGTTCCATGATTTTTCTGTACCTGAAGTTGAAAGGAAAATGATGGTCTTGAACTTGTCTCCAAAAGCATTGCTTGTTTGGGAAATGCCTCCAGACAGGCCGATGTAAAAGAATTATGTACTCAAGCCAAAGGAATTCGAGGAATATTTCCACCACCAAATTATATTCTCATTGTTCACGGAACTGATATCATCATATATAAAGATACCACCTGCACCACCGCGGTTTATTCAACAACTATGGAGAAAACCATTGGTCGATGTGGTTGAACTAGTCAAAACAAATAATGAAAACGAGAATTCTTTCTGATAGCTTGTTTATGACGTGTAGGTTATTACATGTTCAGAAGGCTCAAAATATTAAATCCCACCAAATCGATAACACACGGGAGATTACCGATATTTACAACGATTTTTGTGAAACCGACATAATCAATAATGATATCGAACAATGACATGTGGGAGGCGACGAACTGATTCGAACTACGGATAAAGAGGTAATTTCACCGACCAAACAATAAAGAAGAAGATGAGGAAGAAGGTCTTCCGCATGAGAAAGGAGTACCGCATATAGAAAGCCCGAAGCATGGTCACCAGTACATCAAGCGGAACCATAGTAATTCATCAACTGTTACTTTTACAGCACGTTAGAGATCAAGCAGCTATTGCTCGTATGAAATTCCCGAAACAATATAATTGATTCATATTTTATTGTTTAATGTAGAACCTTATTGTTGGCTAAACCTGAGAAGTATGAAATACATGGCGCAGCACTGTCTTAGATTGGATTCTACATAAAAAATAGAAGGCAACTGGTCGACATTGGCGGTCGCAGATACAACAACTGCGGCGAGCATTTGCATAAGGATCCGTAATTGTGCCGTATTGTAAATGAGCTTCCCAGCGTCCATGCTGAGGATTGTAGCGATCGTGCAGCAAGTAATATTACGAATAACCTTACAAGTATAATGCACAGGATTATCGAGTAGGTTCTTGTTTTGAATTAACTGCAAAAAACTGTAGATGAACCCGAAAAGACCCGAAAGTTGGGAGACTCACACAAGGCACCTGAGTGCCATTTTCCATTTATAGATTACGCCGATTTATTACAATAAAGCCTCCCTTATCCTACTGCTGCGCAAGATTTCAATCCAGGGTTTCGTACGGTATTTTTTGAGGTGCTTCGGCTTACGCTAATGCGATTTCTGTCCAACAGAAAATGTCTGTTCGGGACATTTGTAACGTCAAAAAGAACATCTCTTGTCGCCCATCCTTTAGAGATTTGCGTATTTCTATATTTTAAAAGTTTTGATATATGTAAAGCATAATGAAGATAAATTTAAGATAAGCAGTTCTTTTCATGATTAAGCAACTAGACATAAATATCTTCTTTCAATACCGTCTCATAGTCCTAGTGTTTTTGAAAATTCACCCTGTTACATAGGAACTAAGTTACATAACGCAATTCCTAAACATATTAAAAACAACAAATGTTAAGATTTTTTAAATCGAAGTTAAAAAATTATCTACTGCAGAGGAATATGTTTCAGAGTAGCTTTAACTTTTTGAGGTCTTTTTTTTGACAATAAACATTGTCATTATTATTAAGTTCTGTTTAAAATAAAATTCGGAACCTAGGTCTAGCAAGATTCAACATCTCAATTGATGGAATGATCTACTGTCGCAACAGATCCAGAAACTTTGCTGCAGTAAAGTTCCCAACAATAGAAAATGGGCCAATAAGTATATCGGTTATTATTTCAATTCAGACCTTAGCTTTTTGAGACTACTGCGGTAGGGCCAAGTTTTGAGCATGAGGATTTTTTTACACTTATCTTCTTATTAATTACTTACAATTGAATTCTTTCAGGGCTTTGCAGAGCGAACTGTACGATACTTCAAGATATCTGGCTACATCCAAAAACGATCCTACAAATCAATCCTATACGTAACATAGGATATTCAGTTTCATGTGTTCTGTGTATTTTCGTTGTATTTTGTTTATGGGAACTTGAATTTGCCAAAACGAAGAATCTGGCGTTGTAAACAGCGTTCTGTACAAATTACCAAAATTAATAAAATATAGCGGATAATTCACAATGTCAAGCAGTAATAAACCAAATCTGATCAAATTAAAAAATTTCATAAAAATGAGCTTAAAACAGGTGGTAGCCGATAAAAATGTTAATCTAATCTAAACACAAAAGGAAAACGATGACAAAGAAGAAACTAATTCTTCTAAAACAAAACCAGAATAGACCGAACTTTATTTAAATTTAATATATTTTTAATGAACGTCGACGAGGGAAATTACAGCTGGTTACTTCTTTGATTATTTCTCATTTTACGTCCGAGCTGTCGTCAAAGGCTTTATTGCCTTCATTTCGGTCGTTATACTGGAATAAAATTTTATTATCTTATTTCCTTTTACGCCGGAGAAAACCTTTAAAAATGCTCCCTTCGTGGTGCTAAAATGACCAGAAAGCAGACAAACGTCCTAACGTTTACAGTTTTTACGTATTTAACGACGTGCGAATTTATTCTGGCCCTCAGAATTTGGGGATTCCAAGTTGTATAATTTTTAATATCATTAAATTTATCGTACCGTGTATGTATGTATACGCAACAAAATATTATAATGGGATTCAAATTTATTCATTTGCCACAATTAGACAAAAGGTCACCGCTCTTCTTATCGCACCGACAACATTTACCCAGTGGCGTATCAAGATGTAAACAATACAGAATTAGTATGCGTTTGGACATGCACATACGAATTGTTGATAATTAAAATAGTGAATAATTAATGTATAATTTAGGGTTGACATGAATACGATAAGAGGCTTTCGGGTAGTGGTAAACGCATTAATAGTACTTTGAAATAAACATTCCATTGATGGAAAAGTAAGACAAAATAATAATAAAACTTTTTGGAAATTTTTCTATTACGTCACAGTTAATGGACTATGTTTGTAGACTTTATTGTTACATTAATATACATTATTAAAGTGCCCATATAAAAGTATTGATTAGAAGGTACATTTGGACTAATGTGTACCATAATAAACTTGTGCATGTATTCATAGATGAATATGATTTTCCAATAACAATCATCATAAAAACAGACTCAGGGAAGGAACTTCTGAATGAAACCATCAGAGTTATTGGCAGTCTGATGTCCAGTTTGTTAAAAAGTAACGACCATATCAAGAAGGGGTTAATAAATACCTGTACCCGCAATGAAGCAATTTTGTCAGGACATGCAAACAATATTCAGTATTATGAGTTTATAAGGCCTACATTTTCTCTCTACTGAACAACTCGCTTGAAAGAGGTAAATTTTTTATCTTAAAATATGACGAAGTTCAGAAATGGTATAATGGTTACGGAGTATGGCATGAAGGTTTGTATATTATTTACAGTTTTAAAGTATTTGGAATGATGTTGCGCTATATCGGATCGCTGGCCCCACGTTAGGCGGCAAATTGCGGTAGAACCGAACGCCTTATTGAATACTGAAGTTTAGCGGGCTAGTTACTTATTTGAATACTTTGCTTACTACTATTTAAGTGATGCTTATGGCTTATGAAACTCTTAGTTGATAATTCGCAGCAAGAAGCTTTCTTGTTGTTCGCGGTTCCAGGGCAAAAAGTTAGTCAAATACTAATGAAAAATTGATTTCGAACATTGACAAAATTAAACGTTAATTTGACAAACTATTAAAGCTATAGTTAGTGTCTCTTCTGTGTGGACCACCTAGCGCTTTATATATGTCGTAACTATGACGCAAAACCACGTAACTCGAGGCTCCTTTGGCCACGATATAACGCTAATATCTCTTGTGTTACTCTGGTCAGTTGGGATTTTCTACAGTCAACCGCCGTTTCCTGGGACGCCGCTTACACGTCCGCTCATCTTCGCCGTTTTCAGAAGACTTTTTTTCTGTTAATAATGCTGGGAATGATGTATATAATCATTTCACATCTTGCCCCCGAATATGGTCGCTCTCGTTATCTCGCACCAATCACAATTCACGCAACAAATCAGATGAGCGAAAAAATCAGCGCTACTTACATACAGGGATGAATAAAATAATACGTTCTTAAACATAAATACCAATAAATAAATGTAAACTTACAATAGCAGTGCCGTCCTGCTACAAAGTAAGCGAATTAAAATAATAATTGAATCGAACTATCACAGTTAGCACCTGTTATGATTACTTTGTCTGTTATTAGCAAATGAAGTTTCCAGTATTTTTTCAACCACCACAAATTAGATGATTTTATCTTCGAAAGGTAATTGACCAAACCATTCTCAAAGGATAAAAAAATCTCATTAAAATAAATGATAAAGGACCTTACAACCGACACTTATTACAAATCCTCATTCATCTCGACTGAATAACCATCAGTAATTAAAGCTGAAAGAAAATAAAAGGAGCAGGCGATTACAAAGAAAACACTTTAAAACCGACGACAGAAAGGGAGTAACGTCGAAATCCCTCGCCGGAGAGCGCTACCAGGAATGTTCGCGTGTATGTGAGGAAACAATAACTCGTTAGGAGGTAATTTTCCGCTGGATGAGCTTTCTTGCTCTACTGTGGTGATGAATAATAAGTAGTGGTAAAAGGAAGAGACGCCTTGGAGCGTTCACAGTGCGAATTATTAGATCTCAAGCCGTAGGATTTGGATGGAATGTATATATATAAGGGCACGTTGGATGTTTGCTAGGAGAAAAATAATGACGACAAAGATAAAGGTTTTGTTTCCTTCCTGTTTTTTTTTTATTTTCATATTCATCTTTCTGCGTGGTCGAGAAGATATCCAGCTATTTAATAAACTGTCAAATTCACTAGAGAATCTGCACATTTCTCAGAGAAAAATATATTGTTAAAGCAAAGATAGATGTTGTTTATTTGAAATGAATATACAAGGTTACAGCGTCGACACAACTGTGTCGTGTTTGTTATTTTAAAGGTACAAATCAAATGAAGTACACTCGTATGACGCGAATAAATGCAAATTACCAATAATTTAATGGATGGATGTTAATTAGTAGATTTATTCTACTTCAACGATGTTCCGCGAACTTTAAGAACTTTTAAAGCGTTCTATTAGAAGCGAGGCGAAAAAGACGCCATCTCAACTAAACCAACATTTTACGAACAGTATTAAGAAAATTAGTCGAGAATAAATAGTTGCCTTATTGTACCCGTTGCGGAGAACTTGTGTCGGTACAATACGAACAAACCCCAACACACCAAACTTTCATTAAGCGCGGAACAAGCTTCGGACGACCGAAATAAGACTTCGTCGTTATTAACAGTCGCTTGATTAATGCCACTCAGCATATTTTACTGTAGCACAGGAAGAAAGGGTGAAGCTATTTTCCCTCGCTTCGTTCCGTTCAATCGGCGACGTCCGCTGTTTCCTTTACCGTCTTCTTCCCCAGCGATAGCACCCGAACGTAAAATACCGACGTCGTAAAACAATTCGCCCAAGACAAATATTTAAGACTCCGAATGTTTCTTTTATGCTGGAATAAACGGAGCGTCGTTTTTGGACCTGACGCTTTGGAGCTTCGGCGGCGGCGAAAGCGGCAGATGTCGAAAATGTACCCCTCGTTTGTTATTAATAAGCTTCCGGCGCTATACCCGGAATCCGGGGTAGTCGAAAATTTAATATGCAGAGGAAAGCGAATCGACGTTCTTCGCCAATTCGTCTTGCATCGGAAATTATTCGTCGGCCATTTTTTACGAATTCAATTTGCACGTTAAATGGTAATCCCGCTTCGTGATGTTGCGCTGATCGAGTTAAGACGAATGTTTTATTTTAAATCAAATGTTTTCATTATGATTTACAATCCTATTTATTCTTTCAATTTGTGAAGAAGAATTGCTTAACCGAATCTGCCATTGGAATCGTGAAGTTACTTGCGACAATTGATGTTGGTAATTTGATAATGTCTTAGTAAAAATTGCAGTATTTTGCAATCAAATAATATGTTACATATATAATAATAAATAATAATAATAATAATAAACAGTGTATTGACTTTTAGGCTCATTATTGTATAATTTCTTGCCATTGCTTTCCCTCTCTTACTTCTAAATATCAAATTTCTCTATTTCTTCCTCTTTTAAATCATCTAAAATGGCTTCCCTCCATTTCCTTCTGGGTCCCCCTTCCGGTTCTCTCCAACAATTTGTTCCGCTATTATTTCCTGATGTAGGCCAAGATTCAAGAGGCGTACCTGTCACGTATTTAAGCTAGATGTTTTAAATTGTATTTATTTTTGTCTAAACATTAAACTTTATCGCAACCAACATGTTCAAACTGTAACATATACAAGATTTATTATTTAGGTCTACTCGTAAAAGTGTACAACCATTATATTTAAAGTAATTACCTATTATGAAACACGGTGCAAATCACTGATTACTTTTCCACTAATAATATCCACACAATATAAACGCTACATTGAAAGCAACAATGAACCAACGCCTATTTCCAGATTTTTTAGGCACATTTACTGCGGCCCTTCCTATCCAATTAACAAAAGTCGCTAATGAATACGTGCACAGGCAATTACATGTCAACCGTAAAATTAAATAACACCTATTTAATTGTGATAAATATGAACATACACGGCGCGTAAGCAT
Organism: Oryctes borbonicus; assembly: GCA_902654985.2. NCBI lineage: Eukaryota > Metazoa > Arthropoda > Insecta > Coleoptera > Scarabaeidae > Oryctes > Oryctes borbonicus. Next base: position 3,031,364 of record LR736877.1, read on the forward strand.
CGATTGTTTCTATGTTGGCGTTCCGCGTATTTAGCGCATAGAAGCGTGCAGATTTATGGCAGAAAACAATGCCCTATTCGTTGCATTCAATTCGCAAAACAAATACGTGCCGCTCGCTGCGGAACAATACGACGCAGGCTGCATTAGCGTTCATTTCTGAGTTAATGTTGCATGCAAAACGCTAACAAGACGTACGACTGTCGTGCGAAGAATAAGGAATAATAAAGAAGGCATAAAAATACCAATCTGTCTTCCATTCTTTACCATTACATATGCATAGAGAAATGTTCAAATGGAACAATTCTAGATAGAAAGACATTAAACAAGAGAGGCCGCTGGGTGTGCATTGTCAGATTCATGTCTGAGGAGTAACATTGAGTATACACAGACATATTTATTGTCTAAGATGATCTTTTTTATAAATAATAACGCATTTATTTTATCCATAAAATATATTGAAATACGATGAATTAAATTGAATGAAATTAAATTACTTCACTTCAATATTTATTTTGAAACATGAAATAAAGCAATCTTTCGTCGCTTACGATTTTTCTAACGAATACCTCTCCCAAATCACGCTAGCCTCTGTTATCGTTGTTGAAATGTATAACATAAACAAATAATATAGGAGTACTAGGCTAAATTAAACTAAGTTGGAATCACATAGGACTAAAACTTATCCTGTATTCGGCCATCTGACTATGTATCTGCCTTGGATTCATTTTAATTGTCCATCCACGGTTTCCCGTACTCTGGAAATATGGTAGTTCGCCAGCAGTCCGCCGAGGTTACCTACTTCACTATACCTTTCATTCGGTTAATTTCTTTTAGAAGTATGTTTTCCTTGCTCTCCACTTTTACGCCTACCAAATCTTCAAATAGGGTAATCGCTGTACTTCTTCGAAAAGTTTAATGTTCTTTGTACTCGATCTAGAAACTTATACCGCGTTTACGATACTTAGCTTCGCAAGAACGGAAATTACTATTTTATACGTTCCACTTGGCTGTTACCACGAGTGGTGATTAATCCGTTTGGATTACCAAAAACTGCCTGCTGTTTCATCAAAGAACTTATTGCTTCTTTAGACGTAGTTGATTTAATTAGGTACAACCAAGTAAATTTCGTGAAGTCATCAATGACAACCAAAATATATTGATAATTTTTATTCGTTGATGGTGTGGGTCTGAAATGATCCGTATGATAAGTATGTAATGGATTTTGTTATCTAGGAATCGGGTGCAATAGTCGCTACTCTTTTCCTTCGCTCTTGTTTCCTAATAGACATGTCTCCAGAATTCTTCTCAAGGCTACTACTCTCTTGTCGTAAGTACTGAACATCTACTCAGGGCACCGACATCAGACATTCTACTTCCTTTACGATGCCCTTCGACCAAGAGCACCCATCTCGCCACTCACTAGTTTCTAAGCCTTTCTTGTTCATTATTTTTTGAAAAGCTGAACAATTTGTCACAATTTAGAGTTTTGCTCTCAATAGACAAATTCGAAATTTCTTCATTCTTGAAGGATAATTGAATGAAGCTAGGATTTCTAACTCATAGGAACTATATCTCTTTTCCACTGGACTGATCATTCTGCTCATATAATAGATAGGATGAAATTTGGAGTCAACAATCCATTTCTACATCAAATATGCGCCGCGCCGTAACCAAATTTGCTGACATCTGTGTGCAGTTTTTGCTTTTCTTCGACAATAAGCTATTAATTGTTTTTTAGGTCCGGAAATTTCTTGAGAGCAACAGTTTTTGTCTCAAACGGTTGTACTTTTCTATCTTGTACAATACAAAAATTCTAATTTCTCCTTCTGAAGCTGGCATTTTCCATTCTTCACTTCGAAGTCAAAATCCTTTGTTACTTGTTGTTTGAGGTCATAATCCTTTGTAACCATCTTTAGTATCTTAGTAGGAACCGCAAATTCTGATGCGCTGGATCTTATTGTTCCATTGTCTAGCCATTCTTTCTACCTCCTTCTCAGCCTTCTTAGGGAGTGATAAACTTCCAAGATTTTGGTAGATGGCCTCCTCGCTTTGAGAAATATTTTCATTTCAATATTTGTAGTTTTTGAGTAACCATCTATAAGTTCTTTGACCGTCTATCTATGCTCTGAATGAGTAACATGCTCAAAATCAATTTCAACTTCTTGCTTCCAGCTTCATCGGCTGTAATCTGAATAAAAAATTTTCTTGCACTTTCTTGTATACGATAATACAATCTTTTCTTATGTTGACCTCAGCTTCCTCTAGCTACCATTGCCTGATAACATGATGTACTCTTCGGAATTGCATAATGTAAGCCAAAATTCTTTGTCATTTACAGTAGAGAAATAACTTTATTTTCTCCCAAGCCTCTCGCCGTCAAACAAGTGTTTGTGACTCTTGTTGTGACACGAGCACCTCGGCACCATAACTGAAGATAATTTCTACAATTCGGCAACAGTTTGCGTATTTTTTATGGAAAAAAACTGCAAATGAATTTGAGAAAATGGAGGAAAGCACAATTGTTATAACGAAACGTAAAACCCTGCTTAATTTTATCTCAAAGGTGTGTGTTCACAAATTTCTTAGATGCTAATTTAAAAAAATGAGCAAATGATATACCAACATATTATACATATAAGAAGATAAGTTTTCATCTGAGGTACCACTCGATGGATCATTTCTTTAGTGGTATTCGTGGGGGTGCAAGTGTAAATGTCATGAAACAAAGCATATCTTTTACAATAAAACTAGATACGCTTTTTTTGGAAATTTTATTTTTGTTTTGGTTTCTGAAATATTTCACGTGAATCATCACCGTATATGAAGACATTTATTACTGTTACATATTCAGCAACATATTCGATGCCAATTTAACGTTCCATTTACTTCCATCTGATATAGCGTAGCATTTGTAACATTTCATGATCTCACATATCGTACTTCCTGTTCTGTGTACCTCATATATCTCTTTTGTATTTCATTCCATATTTGAAAAACACGAACATTCGGGAAGCTCAATCCATTGGAAATATACGCAACTGTACACATTGCACGTTCTGCTCAAAATATAAAATAGATTTAATTTAGGAACAGCAATGTAGTAACATGTAATTGTGCCGTGAGTTTTGTAAGGCAGTTAGGGAGCTAGAAGCAATATGAGCTATATCTGCCTTTAATTTATGGTTGCAATGTCAAACTGGAGCTCGTGAAAAAAAATTGCCGTAAACAGTGTAATCACGTCTGTCTTGTTGTTGTAATAAATTAGTTTAACTTAAAAAAGGGGTTAATGCAAGTGACAGACTTGTGCCTGCTGAGCTTAATTAATTTATTAATAAAAAATAAAAAACTAATTAATTTTTCTTCCAGCTATTATGGTATATTAAAAAAAATATTTCCTAGTTAAGCAGATTGCGTTAATCTTTAAAATTACATTGAAAACAAATAAGTATGAAATCATTTCATGAGATCCTGATTTTTGGAAGGTAGATGTTTTTGGTACGGCAGTAAATTTCTTACCCAGTACATAGTTGCCCAATTCAGTCACGCTCCCGTGAAATATTTTTGATCTCTCTATTTATTATTATTAAAAAAAAAAAACGATTTTAGCGTTAGTGTAAAATTAAAAGTGGTGGAATTTGCTATCGAAATTTCTAAATACTTAAAATGAATACCATCAAAAGCCATGTACAAACTTCTAGTTAGAAGAATTACATTTTAGCATTTTTGGAAAACCAATCCTTGAAAGGGTAAATTGGGGGTGGACAATTTTGCATGAATGGGTTCCGAAATTCGATAGCGTCTTTCTCTTTCAAACCAGAAGCCAAAATATCAAATTTTATCCTTCTAAATTGAAAAATGACGAGACCCTCAAACGAATTACCAGCTTCTAATTTCAGACTTAGGGGCTAAATTTTCAAAAATTATTGCGCTCGTAAATCACAAAAAGAAACCTACGGCCCAAATTTCCTGTTTGTGAGCTTCAATAGTATCGGCTACGCGTTGGTGAGTCAGTCAAACAGGGTTTCTCTTTTTATAAAATTAGTGTAGGTGGTGATGAATATTCTAATTTCAAATGAAGAAGCCATCATGGATGGAAATACAGATAGCAGCTAAGATGAAAGGGTGAAAATGAAATAATAAGTGTAATAAATTAATAATAGAAAATAGAAAAATCCGAGTATTAATTTTTGGAATTATACCTTTAATCCGTTATGGTCTGTGCGGCGCCCTTAATGCAACATATCAATGGTAGATAATTTCTTTCAATTTCAAAATTTATTTAAAAAAGTCAGCGCTACCTAAGTTCAGCTCTCATTTTTTCTAAACCAGACAGAAGTAAACTACATTAGATATTACTATCAACGACGATGAAATCATATTACTTCCTCTCCAACTACAGTAGCTTATAATATCAGTAAAAGCTTGTAATATCAATAAAAAGCTACAGCAAAGGAGCAATTCATTATTGTTATAATGCACTTCAACTTGCAACCTTAAGAGTCCTCACCAACTTAAGAAGATATACACAATAGTTTAGAAAAGATATATAAATGGATTTCTCATCTCATAGGAAAAAATGGGCAAAGAATTACGTTCAGCAGTGATAAAATAGATTAAAGATATTGATATATTTCTAACAAAAAAAGTGACGGAGACTATTCTTAACATGGTGACATTATGTATATTCTATGTAACACGTATACGTTAGTAATACGAAATAGAAATAGACGAATATAAAACCTAATAGTAATAATAGATTTATCCTGCAGGATTCTGATCACTCCTGGGAACTATTAACCTTCCGATATACCGTTTGTTCAATTTCCCTTTAACTAACGAATTTATTTATATATAAATAATTTCTGTGAAGATGTAGCCTATAATACTATAAATTAGGAAACAGAAGAACAGATTAGGAGTCAGAAATATAAGCACGCTTGTATTGACGGCGGTAATAAGAGATATGTTAAAATTACATGAAAGGTCTTCAAAAAACTCTTCTGTAATGTTAACTGCAAAATTGTTTTTTCTTCAAGCAATAACCTCAAAAACCTTTTATCAAATTTTAGAGATCGTGGATAAATTAGGAATTTAGAAAATTTAATGTAAAGGCCTATATTGGACAGGCAAAAAGTCCAATCAGGGTTAGGTACAAGAAACATTTGGCTCATCCCAAATTCAGAAGGTTTGACAAATCTAGTGTTGCCATATGCTTGAAAATATTCATATGTTCAAAATGTAAAGCTACGTGTTGATAGCATGAAAACATGAAAGTTTACAAAAACTTACATAACTTGAAGAATTGAGATGTAGGCCCCTTGAATTCTAACCCTTAGCCTTTGTTAAACAACACATAAGTATCGGCAACCTGCGCACCACACAAGTTATAATAATTAATCCGGAATGGCCGTTTCGGGGTCACGAATGGTCCTCATCATCAACCGGTAACAGAACCGGTAACCGAATGGTTACCAAAGTGTTGTTTACCATTCTACGCCACAGTCCTTGCTATCATTATTTACCCTCTGTTATATCATGTATAACGGAGATAATTAACCGTAACTTCAAATAATTTAGAATTTGCATATTTTGAAATTTCATATTTTTGGATTTACATAACATATTTTGCAATATATTTCAGTATATCCGTGGTCGTGAAACAATCGATGTTATTGCGTTTCAGGCATGCAAGGTATTACCCTTTTATTCTGAATAAAAGACTAAAATCTCTTTGGCTCGCTACGGTCATACCGTAAGAGCTCTCGATGCGCAAATTAAAGACGGGGAAACTACCCTTACTTTCATTACATTAATTACCCTTATTTCTGAATAGAGCAGCAACGCCTACTGTTCGATCTACATAAATAACTATTCGTTTTCGATCGAGCTTCAAACCACCTCGTGTACTATATGAGCGACCTCATCTCGACCCCTGCTTCCAAAAAGTAATTAACCCAATTTGCTTCGCATAAATCCGGCAGATGAACTGATCCCTCAGAAAAAAAAGACACTCACCAGCCAGCGTTAGTATACATCACCTCGAGGCACATGGCCGATGTTGGAGAAGAGGCGATCCATTAAACTGTTTTAATTAACGGTCGCCTCTCGCTTACGATACTCCTTAATGTAGAACTGAACGAGATCGGTGGGAGAGGAAAAAAGAGAGGATAGGACTACGAGAATAACGGTATTGTATTTTCCGCCAGCAGTTTTAATGGAATTAATGAAATGCGCGCCCCATTCGAAGCAGTTCGACGCAATTAATTGTTTATTTGTGGCGCTAGTAAATGGTTAATGATATCTGTTTGACGCCTAAATCACCTAAAAGGAGTTTGCGAATTTCCATATATTATGCGTATTTTAGGAGTTTCGCGATGTATGCTTCCTACCTGCTAATTATCGAATACACTATAGTAGTATACAGTATAGTATACAAGGGGAGTTCGATAAATACTTGGCTTTGGCAAGAAAAAAAACATTCTCATATATAAAATTTATTTTATTCTTTTTTCAACATAGTCTCCTTTGAGGTCGATACGCTTAATCCAACGTTGTTCCATCTTTTGTATCCAATCTAAATTTTTTTCATATTCGGAAATAAAAAATATTCTCTGGAGCCTAAATCTGGCGAATATTATGTGTGGGAAACCAATTAATTCATGGCGACAACACACGTGTGTACGCGTACATTGTCTTAATGAAATAGAATTCCTTTCTTCTCCAAATAACACAATTTTTTCTTGAATTCTCTACAGCTGAACCACTACTTGTGCTGCTGATGTAGGAAGACTAAACTCATCGGACGTTTCAATTTATTAGAGCTGCCACTCACACTCTTCATCGTAAAAGTTATTTCACAATTTTTAAATATTAATTTACACTGTGAAATAAAATGGTTCATGGTTCGACTGGAGACGGGGAATAGAAGCGTAGGTGATGGTTGAATACGGTGGCACGTTAGGAACTCATGGAGAAGCTTACTACCATTTGTTCAATGGAGAACATTTCGATAAATTTTGAAATCTGTAGTTGGTAAGATGCTACAAAAATTTACAAAAACGGGAAACATTTCGTCAAAGTAGCTCTCATGTTGGAGAAAACACTAAATTAAACGTCTTGGTTGAATCTCAACGTTACGCATACATTTCTAATAGACAAATTAGAATAATTGACTGCGCAGGTAACATCACTTCCAGATATTAATAAAATATAAATATGTTGCATGCCGTACATGATGTGTGATTCAACAAAAGAGAATCCATGAAAATCTCGGAACACACTATCAAAGTAATTAGTAAACCTTAGCCAAAATATCGTAAAACAGTCGATCTCAAATACGACAAATATCTTCCCAAAACAATAAACAACTGAAAACATTTAGTACCGTTCACAATAGATTGCTTAAATTGTTTATAAACGTCACTAATTTGAATCATAATAAAAACAATTTGCGGTTAAAAAAAAAGAAATTCGCAAAAATCATTGATATAATCTCGCGTAACTCAATTGAAGATAATATTCTTGCCCGTGTTCTTAGTATGCAAAAGACACCTACATAGTACTGCACTTACAGCGTCTCACGTAACTCAGCCATTCTCTACCAGGGCATATTGATTGCAGCGGCGAAGAGAATCTATTATCGAAAGCGAATATTTGGGTGCCACCGAGAATTCTCAAGAAATACGACGGCCGATTTAAGGAGGGATTTAAAATTTATCGCTCGGAGGGCACCAAAGACCGTAATGTGCCACCATCGTAGTCGCAAAGTCAGAAAGGGGCGCCCTCTATCAGCCGGTCGGTCGAAAACAAACGAGAAAATTGTATACCAACCCTTGCCGAGAGTGGGGCATTATTATTAAGCTGGCTTCGGGCCGACCCCCGGTCACCTAAATCAGGATCAGGGTCTGATGTATGCCGTTCCCATGAACGCTGCCGTCGTTTAATATACAGGGTCCGTGTAAAAAAATCACGTCCTTTAGGAACGAAAATCTTTCGCTAGTAAAATTCATCATTTTAATAATAATTTCTTTTATTTGTTTTCCATTTCTTTTAATTTTCACATCCACTCCAACACCTGGCACAGGAATAAATTTATTGCTAGAACCCTTCATTCAGAATCTTCCGCAGAACCACACAGGCGAGGCTATTGTAATTTATATATTTATTTTTATTTTTCTACATTTTTTCTTTTGTATTATATCAGTATAATAAAAAAAAATCCAGTAACACAAAAGTCTTATCAGTGAAACGATTATTACAATAATAATAATAGTAATGATCCATATTTATTCAATCATTAGAACCTCTTATAGAAAATGTAGAAGCAGTTTATGAAGATACACAGCGAACATTTGCTTTTGATTTTTTTTTAATTCCTATTAAAATAAAAACACGGATATTTGTTTTTTGTTTTTTTTTTTGTAACATTTTGAATAAAGCTTATTTTAAGAGCCATAATAGAAAAATGGTTATATGAAATCTCACCCACTTTTGCACAAAAATTGTCTGAAAAGTAACGTTACAATTTCTAATTAAGATCAATTGGTGACGCTATGGAACATAAGTAATTTAACTCATATTTGTATTGAAAGAAAAAATTATCCAACCATGGGTAACGTGCCGGTACATATCAATTTACGTAAGCCATCAATGATGGGCATCTATTTTACCGGATAGTAAACTAAATAGAAATCTCAAGGTAAGTAGGTGGTGAATTTATAGCTAAGATATTTGGGAAATCCAAATTAGGCAGAATTCAACTTGGTCTAAACAAAGGCATAGCTTTGAGTTAAAAAAATATTCCCAACTTTTTTACTTCTTATTTTCTTATAATAAACATAGGTTGAATAATGTAATTGTAAATTATTAGATTACAACGTTTAATGTAAGCGACCTCCAATCATTTGCCAATATGTGCCATTCAGCGTACACTACTCATTAATAAAATTGAGATAAGTCGACAACTCAACGCAATTGAATGTGCTAAAAATCGCATTGCAATTTATTAAGTAAATCATGAAGAAAAATATGAAATAATAATGGTGCAAGATTACAATCTTGAAGTACGCCAGATTACATCTCGAAATGAGTCTCTTATTTATGAGACCAAACAAAATTAACTTCACCAATGAAATGCAAATGTTAATACCTTCTTAATCAGATGCCTTAGAAAAATCAATATAGACCACATCGATTTATCCTTATTTGTCCAATACTATAAAAATGTACTGGAGGATTTTTGCCATGTTGGAGTCAGTAGATCCGTCGGATACAACCCTCTGTCGATAACTTGACATGTATGGCTTAACATTAAAATAAATATTGATGTTTTGTTCAAATGCCTTGGCAGAGTTCGTTAAAATGTTAATACGTTCTAATTGAACAAATGTTCAAATTGAATGATAATCAAAAGTCTTACAGAATAGGTATGCTGTTATGTTTGTTATATAGGTTGCTTCTTGAAATCCTGTTAAAATCCAATCTTCCCCCTGGCTTGATTGTTTTTTTAATAGTTGAATAAGAGATTGTAATATTTTTCGTTGGTTAAAATTAAATTTCTAGATGGTTTTTCGAAAATTGTGTCTACAGTCAACTCTATTTATGTTGTTATTTATGTCCATTTCTTTAATCTGTTGTTCTAGGGACGACTTAATACTTTGAATAGCTGGTCTAACGACGATCGCTTCCGATGTTGTTGATTGGCATTGTAAATTTAAACTGCTGAATTCTGAGTGTTGTATGTGTTTTGTGTGTTTTTGTGAAAAATGTAGCTAAAATATAAATAATCGGAAATAATTTGAGACTTTGATTATTCCCCACAAAGTAGTGTTAATGGAGTTTTTTTTTTAATTATCAAAATGCCAGAATTGGAATACTAGTTAAAACTAATTCGAATTCTGCAAATGTTCAATTAAATGTTGATATTTTGTGCATATTGAAATTAAATAATAAAAATTTAAGGAATTTAAAGTGGAAGTGCACATATTTCAAGGTAATGACTCATTACAGTATATACATCACAATATCAACACTCTTAAACAGTAGTTTTCCAAATTGCAGAAAAATCTTTTAATAAATATGCCATACAGCTTACTCACGACATGCCATCAGTCTTAAGCCATAAAGCAACATCTTCAGTAATAGAGGAAACGCTAAAATAAGCCATTAAAAGAACGCTTTCTTAAAATCATTTAAAAGTTTTATCGTTAGAATTTTGGTAGCGAGGTTGTAAAAGCCAATAACAAAAGAATAATTATAACTACTTAAAATTGCTTGAATTTTATTTTATTTGTTTTAAATTAATTGAGCGGAAAAATTATGAAACCTCATTAACTTATACAAATTTTATGACAGTACTTGAAACTCTGAAATAAAATTACTGTCCATTTATACTTCAATAGTATTCGCAAAAGTTTGTCGAAGATTTCTAAACGAACCCCGTATACAGTTGTCTCATAAAGAGCGAACTTTCCCCCTTTTGGAAAGTGAAAAGTCTAGTGGTACGGAAAATTATATTAGACTGTAGATTAAATAACCTTAATTTCGACCCCAACAACGGAAAGGGTTCGGTCCCATTGTAAATTTCTAATTATCATTACGAATTAGCGGAAATTTCGAATGTATCTGTCCTAGTAAATATTTTATTATTCTGGGCACAAAAATTAGACTTAGAACTATGTATATTTGAAGCTTATTAGCAAGTCAAACGCTTGAAATGTTACTCAGTTATTCTATAATTAATGCATACCTTAATTTTATAAGCAATTTCTCTGCAATACTCTGTAATTCTGAATTTGCTAAGATAAGGTAAATATCGTTTTTTTTTATAATGTACAATACACTGCGAGTAGATAGTGATAATTTTATAGATTTTACAAAATTTCTACCAAACCACTCGCCCATGAAGAACTGCTGAAGTTGATAGAGGATGAAGAATTTTGAGAGGATCTCGAAGAAAATTAACAAAATAATACCGATGTTTCTTCGCGCAATGACATGTTGGCAGCGGCAAAATATTTTAGATGATATCACATACAAAGAGCATATATGATTCTGAGAGTGATAAAAACAGTGATACTGTAGCACTAAGAGATCATCAACCGTGAGATTGCAAAGATTGGACAATATGGTAAAAAAAAAACGCCCACTAGAAAAGGGAAGACACTAAAAAAGAATATTTGCACCGTACTGCCTGGCCTAAAAGGTACAGCGAAGACATATCGACTCAGTGCATGCCTAGAAGCATGGAGGTTTATACTTACAAAGTAGATGATTGGAAAACTAATAAAATTTACAAACCAAAGGATTTCCCTAGTACAGGAAAATTCCGCACAACACACACGACGTAGGAACTACCAGCCTAAGTTTTTGGCTTTCTTTATAAATGATATCAACTTTGGTTGCGGGAGCGGGGAGCGTCCTTAGATTTGATTTGCTCACTGGGGACGATATAAAGATCCAAAATCTCTGTATGGATCACTGATGCGCACTGCAAAATATTTCCACTCGCGGGAAAGAAATTTCCAGGATTTTCACATAGAAAATACAGCGCAACTTACAAACTCTAACAGGTAATACTTTATTGAGGTATTTCGATAGAACGTCACACTGAACCTTTTCGACCCAATTGTGCCTCAAAAAGGAATAGTTGCAAATTTTGACCAGCAAAACAGTCCGAAGTTTAATCGAAACAAAATTTGAATCAGCGCTCTGTGATGTAAAGTGTTTTTGTGATATCACCATTTAAAAAATCTCAAATTATCTCGGTGATCCCAAGAACTAAAATAGATGGGTGTAAAGAATGTTGAAGAAAGTTGAAATGAATTGAAAAGAAGCATCGAAGAGCATAATACTATATTAGGTGTTCCATTAAAATAGTCGATCTTATATCGTTTATAGCGAAAACTAAGCATACTGTATGCTTTGACATAATTTTATGTTATGTTCGAGTAATTTTGTAGATTCCTCAGGCCGTATTAGCCTTCCATTAAATAATCCCCTTTCTAAAATAATCTCTTATGCATGACACCATTCCTCCAGCATACGCAGTAACTAAAGCCAGAAAGAATAATAACAAGAACTGACTTTACGTAATAATCCCCTTATATGTATATTTAATCGCGTTCATAAAGCCTTAGTAATGGAATTAATTTGTAGTTTGTGTAATCTTCCAACATGAATATCTAATTTTGGAGAAAATCCTTTTCGCTCGACTGGTCTTGTCTATGACGATATTAGTTGGTCTGTCGCTATTCCCCAACATTATTTACATATCTATAATTTAGAATCGGATTATACCCTTGGAGCCTATTCAAATGATAGACTTTAGCTTTCAATGCAATTCGTCGATATATATGCCTAAAATGTGGTCAAGATAAAGATGATCCTTTTATATTTTGATAATCTGCAGAAGTAAGCTTGTTATTAGAAGAAAGCTTGGAATACTGTTTACATGTAGTTGTAAATAGTAATAGAATCTTTTTAGGAAACATTTGCTTACGACGGTAAATGGCGCGATTTTTATTCTATCTTCAGCAATTAACTTCTTTCCAGAAAAAGCTGCCCACTTACCAGCACGCTACATTACATTAACATGTGATGTGTTCATTTTTACCCTGTATCGCGTGCTCAGCAATGCATGTCGAAATGATCATGTGACCTCGAGTAATTATAGTTAAAGTGTATTTTTTGCATTGGCGTTAGGATTACTGTCAACAACGCAAAGCTTTCAAAACAAGCAATATTTACCCATTTAAAGTAGGAGTTATATGTTTTTCAAATATATCTGAAGACTATTCATTCAGGAAGGATGCATATAAGCATTCCGAATCAATGGAGCGTAGTGTTTGTCGGCTATAGATTCCCAATTTTTTCACTATAATTTGGTGGTCAGTTTTCAATCTATGCTCAGCCTGCGCGGATCCGGTTACACGCAACAACCGCGTACAACACTTGTGCTCAATAACACAAATGTTGATTGCTCGCTTTGTTTCACCGACGTACACACTATTGTACAAACATGGAATCTTTGCGGTCTTTAATGAGAATGTAGTTGATATGATCAATGACACCATGAATGTAAGGTAAATACGCTTGCTTATGGAAATTACGATTAGATAAGAGGAGTTTCAGTGGAGAAGGGTTGATATAATGGTAGTTTGAATATTTTTCCTAGATTAATGATTGCGGTTCAGAGTTTCGGAGATGGTTCTGTTGGAATGTCCCAGTGCACCGTCAGGACGCCGATGTACAAAAACATCTAGGAAAGGAAAGCAATCCTCTGATTCGACCTCCATGGTGAAACGTATGGAATCATATTGGGAATCCAAAAGCAATAAGAAATTTCTCAAAAATTCGTGTCCATAAGGCCAAATGACAAAAGTGTCATCAACGTAGCTGCACCAACACTTCAATTTAGGATCGTAAGATAATGGGACTTGTTCGAATGCTTCCATAAAGATATTGGCGCCAACAAGGAACAGAAGAGATCCCATAGCTACGCCTAGGACTTGTTTGTAGTATTTACCATGAAACTGGAAATAGATAGAAGACAGATAAGCTTCAAACAAGTCAGCCAAATTATCCAATTAGCCACTGGAACTCTCTAAGTTGTTTGACAAAATCTTGGGAATTTTAGCTGAAAGAGTTGCTATGTTCAGCGTAAGGTTTCAGGAGGTTAGAAAGGTACTTCGATAATTTGTAAGTAAAGCTATTGATAGTATCGGCAATAGCACAAGGAAATATTAGATTTGGGAATTTTAGGGAAACCGTATAACTTTGGAGCTGAGGAATCGCTAGGGGGAAGTAACATCTGGGTATCGGTAGGGATAGATGACGTTTTAATGGAGTTAATAATGGAATGCCGAATTCGGGAAGTAAGATCTCTTTTAAGAAGGTGTCTTGTAGTGAGAAAATGATTTTTTGCTGATACCAGAATAAATAAATCAAACCTTTATGTTTGATTAAAGAAAAGGTTTTCTTAATGTTAGAAGAAAATCAACAACTGCCCTATTCTTAGTATGTGGACCTATGAAAATGACTATGTTTGTGAAAGTATACATGTATTATAAATATTTATTATAATATTATTAATTTATTGTAGGTTCCCATACATGAATAAAAGACCATAAAAGAACTTACCGATTATTTTATTAAAAACCCTTCAAAAAAAAATTAACAAATACATCAGAAATCTTGTATTTGGTGCCTAAAGCATATTTTTTATTAACGAACGGACCAAATCCATCGACAAAACGTTAACATTCGGTAGAACAAGTTCACCCGCCCATCTTCTATTCCTCTCGGATCTTTCACGATTGCATCGGGGACCTAGCGCTCGAACGAACAGAGGCTCTTTTCCTTTGTTTTCGTTCACTTATTAAGGTAAGTGCCTTCATTTCACGCGACGGGAGCGCCGCCACCATCAGCCTAGCAGGCTGTTTCATTTCGAAAAACGTTCACACTCGTGAGGGCCAAATATTTTTCTTGCTCTCTTCGTGTTTATTTGCTTGGTAACGTGGAAATTAATTTTATATGATTGATGCCGTTAATGAGATTGGAAAGGCGGACTCTTCTATTGACATTCATTCTGGAAATCGGCCTAGGCGTACGATGAAAAAAAAAATGTGAGAAAAAAAGTGAGATGCATATAAATATACGGGGTGAGTTAAAAGTATGGAAACACCTTTTTTTGTCGCCATTATACATTTTATGAAATATATTTTTAAATAAAAGTTGTGCAAGAAATTCTTGTCGACATAACTCAATTAAAAGATTTTATTTTCGTTCAATTATTTGTTAGCTGTGGCGTCGCACAAATAAGTAGACAATGAATGATGTTAGGCGTCATTACTTCTATAGAAATTAATTGAGATCCAAATCCGTTAAGAGAGTTCTAGTGAATTAAATATTCGTTTACAAACTGACAGTGACCCCATCCATCCACAAACCCTGTAGAGCATTTTTTACAAATTCAAGGGAAATTTCTTCCATTGCTCCAGTAATTCGATCTCGCAGATTTTCTATATTATGAGGTTTATCCTTATCTACCTTTGACTTTGCATACCCTCACAAAAAAACTCTAGTGCGTTTAAATCTGGAGATCGGGCTGACTACTCCATGTGCCTTCACCTACCAATCCACCCAGTTGGAAATAAATTATGACTAACGGTCGATGAATAACGGTTAGTCATGACTAATGATCAACTGTTATTCATGAGGTCAATGATGGTCAATCATGACTAACACATAACGAGATAGTAGAAAAACATCAAATGATCGAATAGTGTAAAACTAAACTAAAAAATAAAAAAAGTAGTACTAATTTTTTAAAATTTTGTGAAAAATTTCAACACCAGAATAAGTAAAAGAAGGAGGCGTTGTGGTCACAGATGGAAAAGGATAGGTACCAGGAAAAGTAGTGGAAAGTCCAAGATCGTATCTCATTCAACAGCAAAATACGAAGAATCAGTACTTAACACCCATCCCGACGACTTTACAATCGATAAAACTAGACCATTGTTGTGGAAAAAATGCTTGTTACATAAAGACGTAATGTTTTATTACTACATATTTATTGGTATTTTTAATTTACCATGCAATCACCTTCACATTTTACTCCTGGAATTTTAACATCAGCCAAATTGGTTTTGGCGAGCGTGGGAATGCCACAGCACCTGTTTTCGTTTTTCTCCTACCATCTTACGTGAATTTGGCGATGCGTTTCAACAGCAATCTTCTGTATTTACTTTAGTTAATATAAACACCGGCATTGATGTCTTTTTTGTACATAAATAGATGTCCCACCTGCCACACTTCGCTTAACGTACACAGGTAATTGTTACCCTGCCGATACTTCGGCAAACAAGCAGATAATCATCTAGTCCAAATATTTAACACTCGTGCCGTACGATCTCCAACGGGTAAACAGCAACATCATACATGCACAGAAATACACACGAGTAGCGATAAGCGGAAATGTGACACTGACAGGCCGCCGGTTTGTTGTATGTGATATCCCCGTTTTGTATATACTACCCTTCAAAAGTTTCGTACTCTTCGAAAAGATGAAAATGTCTTTTACCAGTGTTTCTTTACGTTCTCTATAGGAACAAGTTCAATGAACAAATTCTAACTGTAATGACTCTCGATGTCTACTCGCACCGAAATGTATGTGTGCTTGTATCAAATAAGCATTGTATCGAGGAAATCTCTGTTTTGCAAATACGTAAGACAATATTTGCTTGTTGAAGGATAATTATCTTCTCAGTTTCAAGAATATGCCGCTTTTATGTCGAATGAATAATGAACTTGATGAGCAGAAGAAGGGTTTAAATCCAAAAAAATTGTGCTTTTAAACTGAGATAACCGTTTTGCTCAAGATACGTAGATCTATCCACTGGGTGAGAGAACGATTCAACTTTGTTAGTATTAAGGCGCGTTCTCACGAATCAACAGTTAATCAACGAAAGTTGAACGAAAGTTTTTGTGAGAACCTTTGTTTCAATGAATGAATCAACTTTTTAGTGAATCAAGAAAAGTTTGACCCGTCCAAGTGATGAGTAAGCCAGCAGAAACGACTACACTTTCCGTGCGCTTCGCGAAATTAGCAGAGACTAAACAGACTCGTGCTTTATCGACTCTCGGAGAAACCGGCAGACAACACGAACCCATTCTCATGAGACGAGTCTGTCTGGTCTGCTAATTTCGTGAGGCGTGACTCATTTCTGCAGGTTTAATGATGAAAAATTCGTCTTTTCTGTTCAAGTTGAAACGTGTCTCAAGCTGTGCTGTGTTATCAAGTTCGTTTGCAACTGTTCACATTACGGGTGTATGTGCTGTGTTTTTTTAATATAAAACAAAAAAATATGAACCTCAAAACAGTATCATAAGCATGATTGTTTCTAGAAAAACCGATACACAAATTTTTGTTCTTTGGCTGTATGTATAGGATGAATAACAAGAAAACCTAAGGCTTTGGTTGAAATTCCGAAAGATTCTCCATGTCGATAACTCAAAAATTTCACTCAGTTAATATAACAATCGTATCGTAGTTTGCATCGGGATAAACACTCAATGTTTTACACTATTTCATCATTGGCAAAGAAAAATACAAATAAAGCTTGTCGGATTTTGAAAAATAATACTTCCTTCCCAATTGTTTTAACTAATAAATCACGTCCCTATCATTAAGTGGACATAAGACGTCAAAAAGGAACTACTCTACACGTTATACTGCTTTGAGTACAGAGCTTTCACACGCTCATAAATAACAACATGTTTCGACCTATCAGGTTCAATCGAAGCTTACGAACGTCAGCATTGTCGGGTATTATTATTTCAAATTCCCCGGGAAAACTATCGTGTCGCGTCTTTCGAAGTGACGCTGCCTCTGCCGAGCAGCTTACCAACTACGCCCCTAAATCATACAACAGCGGAAAACCGTTAATTTATTAGGACTTGCATCAATTGGAATGGCACGAAAGGCACCTGGTTCCCGTATTTCTAGTTGGCTTTTAGCTGTACGGGCTGTCCAAACAGATTATTATCAATGCCGATAGTAGCGACAGCGGTTGGAAAGAAATAAACAATGTACTTTTCGCAAAATACGTGGAACAAACAGACATTATTGGAGAGATTGTAAGTTGTATTTTTTGTAATTACTCTAATGAAAGTTTTACGTTTCTCATGGAACTAATCGGTTTGAAGCGTGTATTTTCAACAATTCTTTATTAATTGGTAAAAATAAGCGTGGTTATTGTCAAAAACAGATATATTTATAAAGGAATGTCGGATCTTCCCTAGTGTTGATTTCAATATATTATTGACGAATTTTCTATCACTTTCCGGCAAACCGTTGATAGATCCGAAGGTGAAAGATATTACTTATTTTACTGTGAACTATAGAAAAACCATAAGAAATGAAGGAAGATGATAAATCTGCAAGTGTTGCAACAACATATAAATAAGAAAGAATGATTTTATGGAAGTGAGTTCATTAATCGTAAGTCAAGACCAACGTACTGGTCTTTAAACGTAGACTTGCGTAGGATTCGTCCGAAAATATTCACAAGTTAAGATCAAGACAATGACAAGCAAGTTTTCTGTAAGTGAACCAAATAAAATATCAAAGACTATTCCCAATCTACTGTTTATTGTTCCAAAACCAAAAAATCATGTCTCTAATGCTATACAATGAATATGAAATGGGCGGAATATTCTTGAAGCTCAATTGCAAAAACTCATTTGGTCCAGATTCTATACCAACGAAGCTAACCTTTCTCATTAATGACTCTTGAATCTGAAACATTCCCTGACGCACTTACTAATTTCAACCACGTTCAAATAATATGAATATGCTTTTTTGCAATGACTTCTCTTGCTTAGATAGAAATAATATTGCGTCTTAACAACAGCATGGATTTATCAGGAATAAGTCGACTTAACCTGCTCTAATTTCTCTTTACAGTCAGATCATAAACCATATTCATTTCGATTGTATCAGTTAGTACTTTAAACCTATGGGACCAGAAGAAACGCCTTGGTTTTGATGGTATCTTGTTCAACAGAAATATGTCGATTATACAGATCAAACGGCCTTGACTTGCTTCAAGTAGAACCACCAAATCCCTACCATATTGGCGTAACTTATATTTGCTATATCACACCAACATCAACATGTGAACATTTCATAAGGAAGACCTTTACTATATTGGCTGGAGGGTAGAAAACGATATATGGATATCCATAAACTGGATAGCCCGAGATAACACAACTATTAGGCCCAATATTTATAAACGACTCCAATCCAATATTGATCAACAATTTCTACAGAGTGCAACAGTTTTTTAAATAAATATCAAACATAACTCCACTCTATTTCGTGTGTATTGAGAATGCGACAATTGCAAGGATGATATCGGTCCAACTAACATGTAATATCACAAAATCGCCCAAATTTGCCAACAGCGACGATATAAGATTAATATTAGAAGAATTCTATCGGCCGACGTTGGCCCTACGTCTAGATACCAATCGCGATTAGCCGATTGGGGTATTGGCGCAATATTTCGCCGTCCTCTAATCAATGCATGGACCTTGTTAGGACAGTTGTGTATTCGCACAAATATTAGACGAAATGACAGAGTTTCTTTCTTCGTTATTAATTATGCAAAGGATTGTAACAGTAAAGGATAACGAACTAGGAAGCAAGGCAATTTTACGTATGCACATGGTTCACCTTTAACGAACTTCACTTAAACCAAGATAAAACAAAGTATGTCAATTTCTAATAAAACAAGAGAATTGAAGAAACGATGTTAGCATGCACATTAACGGCATACAGGATGAGTCATCTAAGCAGGCGCTAAAGCTTGTGCTCGATTTAAAATAACTAAATTGAAGGACCAACTTCTTTTAAATTCCCAGACCTTACAATTCAAGAAAACTTGAAATGGGGACAAAATAAAAACTATTTCACTTTACTATTGTATATTACTTGAAGTAATATACAATGCATAAGCGTGCCCAAGCAACTGTTCTTCAGAGAATTTTCATTCGCCAGAAACGCTCGATGTATGTATACAATTTATGATAGAACCTCATGCAAACTTTTCCTTTAGCACGGGATACTCCAAATAGTGTGCATCTATATATTCTAAATTATCTGTGACACGTTTAAAAATAAAGTTGCATTGATCTAATCAAATAATAGCTAGACAGACGAAATATCAATACGCCTGAATCTTGCAATTTTTTCTGAAATGGAAGGAAATGACCATTATTTAAGTATTTAACATGTGATAACCTACCTTATTATAGCTGTTATCGTTGCAAAGTCTATTTAGAACTAACAACGAAAGCTTGAGTTTAATGAATTAATCAATTTTTATTTACATAGGATGTTAAAAAATGTTTTGGAAAATATTAACTCTTAATTTTTTTAGTGGGTTTAATGATTGAAACATCGTGAAGAGCTCATTAAAATTTTTATTATTGTCTAATATATCAGGAATTTCATGGGTTACACCCGTACTACCTAGCAAACTTGCTGAAAATTAGGTGCTTGTACAATTTTGAAATATCCCTTGTTCTGAATTTTTATGTTATCTTCAAGTTGGCAAAATTTCATGCATAGCATATCATTTAACAAAGACAATTATTATTTTATGCAGATGAAAAAACTGTTGACAAGCTCTTGAAGACAGTGCTCCATTATGTAAGGGAAAGAATAGTAAACAGTTGCAAAAAAGGATGGAACCAAGGTACTCCTGTTCCATTAACCCAATTAACCTAAACTGAGGCTCACCCATTACGTCATTATCAGGTTCATATCAAGAACTCTATATTCTACATCTGCAAACATTTCGCTGGTATTCATCTATAAATCAAGCAGTTCATTTGGTTTGCAGTAAACATTAAAACCATTTCCAAAACTAATTACGAAACCAGGTGTAAATTTTCCACTGCACCGAATAAATCCAATTTAAAACTGACCACAGTCGCTCCTTTCTGTTACGTTTCTGGTGCGGATGATTTAGAAATTTTCGCAGTGAGGTTTTACCTTTAACCTTCTTCAATAATTCAAACTAATGTAGCTAAAATCCAGTCACTATTAAACATTCCGTTTTCATTTTACCACTTTTGAATAATTAATACCCCACTGAAATTAATTAACTTCTCTATATTTTGAAATAAACAAATGCAGATGTTAAATTTGCATGTAGAGCACGTACATGTATGTGTTTCTAATGCACATATGTAAGTATCTGCGTACATACACTACCGTTCAGAGAAGTTTGGTCGGTTAGTAAAAAACATGAAAAGGTTACAGAAACAAACGAAACTAAAAACAAAATGCAATTTTATTGTATGTACAGGTAAAAAAGACAAAAATAAACAAATAAAAAGTTATTCTGGCATAATATAACATACTGAACATTATTTTTTTTTTCATCGAAAAAACCTCCTTTTCCGTTAATCACCGCTCGAACTATTCTAAGCACTCTTTCGATAAGTTTTGTTAAAACGAATTGTGGAATATTAATCCATTCATGTTGCAGAATATTCCGTAAATGTTCTTGTGAAGTGGGCATATTTTTCGGATCCTCCTATCCAGTTCATCCCACAACAACTCTATAGGGTTCAAATCTGGGCTTTGTGGGGGCCATGTCACTACTTCCAGGGTGTGCTGTTCTTCTTGCTCCTTTAGATAGTTCTTACAAACTAACGCAGTGTGTTTTGGGTCGTTGTCATGCATGAATGTAAAGTTACGGCCTATTATACGCAATCCTGATGGCACTGCATGATTCTGGAGTATTGCAAAATAATTTTCCTTCCTCATTACACCCTGCACTCTGCATAAATCTCCCGTCCCAGCAAAGGAGAAACATCCCCACACTAACACAGAACTACGCCCTTGCTTCACTGTTGGCACAATGCAGTCCGGGATTATTTTTTCGGTTTTAGATCTTCGGACATAAACTCGTCGATTTTGCCCAAAAACCTCAAACTTTGACTCGTCACTCCAAAGCACGTGTTTCCAATCATCTAACGACCGATCTAGATGAGAACGGGCCCAATGTAGCCGTTTTGCTCTGTTGCCGTAATAAGGGTTTGCGAATGGCAATGCGTCCATGAAGATCCGCTTGTTGAAGTCGACGTTTCACCGTACTCGCCGAAACTTGTTCTTCACGGCCGCGATTGACTTCGGCTGCTATTTGTGGCGCTGTTAATTTTCTATTACGTTTGCTTAATAATACAATTCTCAAATCTTCAGCTTTTGTTGTTTTCCTAGATGCTCCAGGACGAACACGATTTTCTATAGTTCCAGTTGTCCGATATCGCTTTATGATGTCATTTACTGTTGAACTTCTCATATTTATTTTTTCGTCAATTTGTCGCCCCGAATATCCTTCTTCAAACAACGTAATAATGCGTGAACGTTTTTCTACACTGGTAGGCTTGCCACGTGCCATTTTGAAGTAAATTTTCTTAAAACTTTCGCGCAAAAACGACAGATGCACACCAACACACGTTCAACAATAAAATGAAGCAAATTTATATCTTTACGCCCGTAATAAATAAACAAGAGTGATACTACGGTATATTTCCTAAATGTATTGTGCGTTAATAATCCCCAAACAATCCGTTTCAAAAGATCGGTACTTCCGAGAAATTCTTGGAATGATAATGAAAGGAACTTTATTGTAATAATGATAGCAAGGACTGTGGCGTAGTATGGTAAACAACACATAAGTATCGGCACCCTCCGCACCACACAAGTTTAATTTATACATAATAATTTATGGCTTTAATCCCTTAGAAAAGGGTGTATGCTTAATATTTTTCTAATTTTATGTATTAATAATTGTATACAGTGTGATATAATAGATTTTTATTGTATGACCGAACTTCACTGAACGGCAGTGTACATGCTTTTAGCTAAACAAAAGTGACGTTTTTTTTTACTATTGTTTCGAAGAAAAGATGTGCAGTGTAATAAACAAAGTGTACGTTTTCCTTTCATTTAACTTTATAATTTAATCAGCAGCATAACATTTACTGCATAAGAACGTTAATCCGGCTGCATCATAAATACAGAATAATGGCTATAAATAATTTTATTTTGCTTGGGCCTAGGTATATGCACTCTATGAGTATGCAGCGTTTGTCTAAAGTATCTATATGTATGTTTATGAATAACGTAACTTTGATTAGTTTTAATTTCGAACATAATCAGTGCTAAAGTTATATGAACAAATATTAAATAGATATATTGTAGTAGATTATATGAGCTCGTGTTAAATATTTTAATCTAATAGCGATAATAATAATAATTATTATTATTAATTAATGAAATATTCTTATTTATCGTAATTTTCATGTGTTCGGTCATTAGTAACTGTCCCGGTATTTTGGTTATAAGTATAAGAGTACATGTATGGTCGGTTTGCTAGAAGCTTCTTTTCAAGTTATGAGAAATGTTTATTACTAAATAGATTTTTGAGTTCTACTAAGTTCTAAGAATTTATGGCTTCTGCAAAATTGTGTAAATCAAGATTTACCTGGATTTTACCCACCAAGCGTTCAATTTAGTCATATACAGTAACATCCACGGTTCTTTTCGCATACTTCCATCTTAGGTAGCTTCCTTTCCTTTATTTGATTCTTGTTTTGTTTTGTTTTCATTTAAATAATTACACACAAAACAATACGGAGTTGTATCTAACACCAATTCATCACCGATCGGTAATTCGTGGTTTTGACTGCCTCACTGATGTGGCAGTCAAAACCGCCACGACCTGAAGAAGAAGGTGTATGCGATTACATCGAAACGTCAGGACGTATTCGGTTTTTCTAAGAACCAACGCCGAACGCGGGATGAAACCCAAGAGAAGAATAAAACATTTATTTATTTATTTATTATAACACCCCGAATAGGAAACGAACTACTGGACCTTTGAAAGCTTCCTGCTTTGCTGACGGACCTAGTAGTTCAAAATTGTGCTTGAATATGTGAAACCACAACATTAGAAATAATAATCTGACACGAAGGTGTAAATGTAAAGCTTTGAAATCAGAAGCCGAATACAAAAACAAGAATACCTCAAAATGACTTTAATACCGTCTGCTCGAATAAGGGTAAATAAATGATTCGGGTCGCACACGTACACAGCTTCAATTCGACCTGACATAAAAAGTTTCTTGCAATAAAAGTCGCTACAATCGCATAAATACAACGTAGTCTACCGTTTTATGTGTGTACAATCGTAAAGACGGGGAGGGAAGAGAGCACACGAAAGGGATAAATTCTGACAATTCATACAAGTTTAACAGGGCCTCAAGCGCGTGCAAACGCAAACGGATTCGGTTTCTTTCTTTGAAGATCCCACAGCCGCCGAAAACGACTTCGACTTGTGGAATTTGATCGACAGCTTTGGAGCTTTTCGTACCGACCGACGCAACGAGTGATACATGCATATCTCCCTCTCCATCCCTAAAGCAGCTCACATATCGTCTTATTGTTGGATAATGTTATTTACTCAGACATTCGACGGTAAGATCTGCAAGGAACGTGTATAGGTTATTTATTAACAACGAAGGGGGAATATGCATTTAAATTAAATAAAAGGATAGCTGCTTTATGTACTAGTAAAGGTATGTCTCTTTGTGAGAATGGAAGCGATAAGCTGCAAGTAAGCTTGGCTCGACGTTGGCAGCGATATAGTATTACGTGAAAGAGTTAACTTTTTACACTTTTGGCCAAAAATTGGCACGCAACGTTCTTGTATACTTACCTGGTCGTTACCGTACCATTAGTCGGTATATTTCACATTTCCTGATACCGTTGAACAATGCAAGATGCTTAAAGGCATGTGTATTTTTGAAATATTCACAAATGGTTTTACACTCAGATTCTACCGACAGTACGACTTCCCAGGGGTAATAAGGTACTCATATTGACCCTTGAAATTGACGACGAGCAGCTATGTATATGTAAACAGTATCATTCCATAAATGTTCAGTTGGTAATAAATATAAATATTTTATTTAACAAGTATTGGTGAGAATATGAAAACCTAGATATTCTAATCGATTTAAATTGCGGGAATTAACGTCATATCGAGTTCGAGAATAGAATACAAATAAATATTCAACAACTCTGCAGGGATAGCAGGCTCCGGCTAGTTGGAAATTCACCAATGAAATTTAATCGACTACCAGCGCTCGCAAAGCTATGCCGATGAGCCGAAGCGCGTCCACAGATGGCGGTGCTGCTAGTTTCGTATTAATTATTCATTTAGTTAATTCCGATAAACAGCGTCCAACTCGGCCTTAATTTACGTCAAAAATTGTAAAAATTTAATCAACATTCGATTTTTTCAATTTTTACAGAAACACTAACATCGATTAACACAAATAACAACTGAAGGTGCAGCACCTTTCAACGCATGTGCAAAGATATGACTAGAATATTTTTCGCAAGTAATACCATCTTCGTATTAAAGCTTGAAACTTTTCAGACTACCCTGTATTTCAAATTTATTTAAGTAATGGGTGCTTTTCTCAGCCCGATAGAACTTAAAATTGTAAAAAATAATTCGAAAGATTAAATTCTGATAAAATTTTTAGTATGATTCGAAAGATTTATTTAAGCCATTAACATTTGAAAATGATTTCGTGCATACGGCCACCCTGGCTATTCTTGACAAAGCGTATTCTAGGGGTCCAATTTTGAATCACTTTTTCCAACTCTGCTAGTCGTATGGCACGAATAACTCGAACTATGTTGACTTCTAATGCGTCAATTGTTGCTGGTTTGTTGACATGAGCCAATGATTCCACGTACAACTTTGGAGGCCAGTTGGTAGGTCTATTCCTCGAAATTAACTTATCAGGAAACTTGGATTTCGATAAGTTGATGATTGCCGTCGCTGTATCGCACGTAGCGCCATCTTGATGAAATCAATGTCCTCCATATTTTTAAATAAAGAACCATTAATCATGTTGCAGTAATGATCTTCATTAACGGCAACGCTAGCTGCCGCCTCATATCTACCAACAGCACCACCGGCGTGTAAACCGCACCAAGCAGTGCACCTTTGTAGATATAACAGAGTTTGTAGGGTTTCTTATGGATTACTCCCATTCCATATGCGGCTATTTTATTTATTCATAAATCTGCTAAGCCAAAAATGAGCTTCATCGCTGAACACAATTTTGCAATAAGATAACGCATCAGTTTCCAACTGCTTTTGAGCCCAATCGACGAAGGAACAATGTAGATGATGGTTTCGTGGTTTTAATTCCTGTACCAGTTATATCTTGTACGGATATAGACCAAGTTCTTTGCGCAAAATTTTCCATATAGTGGACATCCAGAGCACTAATAACTGTGACCGACGACGAATGGATAAACTGGAATCTTTTCCCACTTTTTCGTTTACAGCAACGGTTTGCTCTCTAGTACGCACATTCTTTCGGCGTGTTTGTGTTAATGCGTCATGAAGAGGGTATGTGGTACGAAATCTATCCATAGTGTGAGAGATGGCTTGGTCAAAAGGACGATTATTGGCCACAAAAATCACGAAGTCGTTTGTAAGCTCGTTAGACAGTTAACTATTTCGTAAGTTCTATCTAAGCAAAAGATTTTATTTGTCATATTACTTCGCAGTCCTTGCCACTACTCATTACTAATTAAGATCTTTATTGTAGTAAACTGTTACTTACTTAATTCTAATCATACAACGCAAAATAGGATACATTTCACATTGAAATTATTTCGCATGAAGTGAGAAAAGCTAATCACAGTACAAACTTCCTTCTCGCTTTGCCTCCATCTGCCTCTCTTTACATTCTCATCTTCCGCCCGTCCAATTTAGACCGTCGCACCTGCGTTCCATTTATCCGACCATCTACAACTGTAGCGTGCATGTATGTGTCATGGACCTACCGTAGGATCGACATGTAGCTGCGAATATTTGTAAATTTGTCGTTCGTATCACGTAACAAGATCACGGAATTCCGTCCGGAGTCCGACCATTAAGCGATCCCGCCGTAGGCGGTATCTGACGTCGGAGTTTTGCGTACGACAGCGCATCTGATCCATTTGCACCTCATGTCGTTGCAGGGAACGCAATCGACTATCGCGTAACAAGGCGAGATATGTAGCTTGAGATTTGCTCTTGATCGGTACGCGTATACATGGTCTTCAATATCCAAGTAGAACATAGTATGGGTAATAGGTGAATATAGAGATATGGTTCCGTAATTCCCCGACCTCGCCACTACTAAAATTAGTCTACCAAACTGATACTAACGTTGAAATTTAATTGTTTGCCCATTTCAATATTGAATCTGCCTGATCTAGATCTCATTTATTAGCTACTTACATACATATTTAGCAGATGACAACATTGCATAGATATTGTCGTATTATATGCTTTATTTAATCGCGATAGCGACTGTTTGGGATACAGCTAATTTTGGTAATCTTACTTTTCCAAAAGTACATTGATAACGAAGGACAAACCTTTGTTTTAGAAGTAGCATAATGTTACACGACGTTGGGGCACAACTGAAGCACTGATTCTACGCTTTGCACCGCATACATCGGAAGTTAAACTTTGAGCGAAGAGACATACTAAAGTTACTAAGCCTGATGTAACGAGGCGCTAGAGACAGCTAACCCCAGTGCTGGGAATAATAACGTTACAGTATATGGTGGAAGGTAACCTATTCAATATCCACATCAAAACATTTTTAATTTTCTGTTTGCTTAACAAATTGGTCAAAATCTCCAAATACTCTTTACTCTAGAGTGTTTGAAGGTTGAAAGATCAATTTCTTGCATAGACCCCTGTTACAAGAATGATTCTTTTGTCAATCCTTTTACATTTTCCTCTGTAATATACAACAGAGAATATAATTATAATACAAATAATTGCATATAAATATAATTAAAGATAACAATTAGACTGGAATTGTCAAGAAAAATTTGGAAGAAAACGTTAGTATTTTCCGTCCTATTATGTTTAATATAATTCAGAAACAAAATCACAAATTGCAATTGTACAAGTTGATTGATTAATACATGTTCCTTTTAATATTCTCGTTCAAAAATATTCCGTTTCTGAACCGTTTCTATACACACTCTTCTCGTTTCAAATTAAAACAAAATTGAAAATTGAATAACCAGGATTCCGGATTAAATAGGAATCAGAAGTTGTTTCCATTAATACTTTATCCATAGCATGCAAATATTAGCAACTGCGGACGATAATTTTCAATTTCTGTTTGCAAAACGGGAGGAAGCAAATTAATTAACAACTACAAGAGGCAAGCAAAAAATTGTCCGATTTAATTCCTCGCCCAACTAACATTCATATTTTTCCATTGATTCCACAGATTTGCACGTCGGCAAGTTTACCGACATAAATCCAAAAGCCTTTCAGTTCGAAAACCAATTTGAATTTTACTACTGGGAAAATTCATTTTGGCTGAGTAAAATACGGCAACTTTATGCATTGCACCATAAAAATAGCCATTAATAAAAATCGTACGTTTAGCAATAAACGTATGGGAATAAGGTGCAATGTGAATTCTAGTTACACAAATCTACCATTTAAGTATTGTTGTTCAAAGGTAAAGTAATTATTTGCTATCGTGTGAACATAAATTAGTTTTTAAAGCAAATGAGCATTAAATACATAACCTCTGCTTTTTGCTAAATTTTGTTACGATTGAGAAGGTTGTTGCCACGTTAACCGAAGGCTAAATAAAGGTCTGTTTTAGTAATAATGTAAATTTATCAAAGATTTGCATAAAATCAAACAATTTTCACGTATATTATTTACTATATTATGTAATATTGACAGCTTAGCTCCATAAATGGGGTTACATCAATACGAACTCCATTGCTACTGCGTGCACTCACTACACTATATTATAGTTTTTATTCTGATTTAGTCTTATATTCAAGCAAAGCTCATCTCACCTGCTAGGATTCTCTCAGACCTCGCACTGGTGCTTAGCACGTTTTTTTTTTGCTGTACGAGAGCCCTGACATCTCAAATTGATAATGCTGTACAGTCAATGTGCTTCCTAGAAAACATCGCAAGTAATAACTTCTTTTTTAACCGATTTCCAAAGACTAAAAACATATTAAGCGGAGTAACAGGATCTATAAAAGGAGGGGCTGCTATTTATGTCCATTTATCGACGTCAGATTTATCGCTGACTGAAACTCTTTTTTTGTCTAAGAAGTGGCGTGCAATTTATTTTGATAATACGAACAGAATTTTACATATTCAAGGCGTTCTCAAGGTTGAAGCATTTACGTTAACAGGGAGCTTATAATTATACCAAAAAGGGCCTACGTAAAAGTTATTGTTTAGTTGTTAGCGACTTTTTGCTTTTGTAATAAATTTATTAGGTGCTAAGTGCGATATCATTTGCAAATCAACGGGATTTTTGATTCGATCATCTTGAGCAGTGCGTGGGATAAAAATGCTTTCGTCTTCATTCCTTGTGCGTTAGAAAAAATGAGACACCTTTAGGAAATCAATGCATTTGTTTTAACGTATGAAATGCAACTCCGGTATCTTGATTATACGCAGACGCTGAGGAAGAAATTTGGGAAATTCTCGACGACGATCCAACAACGAGCACCAGGTCTACTAAATAATATGCTTGTTGGGCTTCCATCTCGAACGACTTACAAACATTTAAATAATGCGCTCCTCAATAGATAAACGGAGCATAATAGATCATTACTTTGGCCTGTTCCTCTTGCGAGCTATTTTTTGAGTAGCATATAAAAAATTTACTCACAATAGAGGATCCATTAGAAATTGTTCTTAGGTAGTGGGTGTTTTCGGCTACGGCGAGAAGTTTTTATCATAATGTAATTAATTAAACAACAAGTATGAGTATTGAAGTTTTTATTGAACTGGATTATTCCTGCAAAGAATTCATTGAATTTTGGCAGCCTTGTATCTTCCGTCATATCCACCAATATTTTTAATTAAAAAGTCCATCAGAATCGCGAACAATCCCTGTATTCATCTCTTGCTTATAGCTTGTTTCGCGACAGCATGTTAGACATGTGTTCTAGAACAGCGGTCACCAACCCGTGGTTCTTGAGGAAATTTTAGTAATCCGTATCGACAGGAAGTAATTCAGTTATTCATTCAGCAACAAAATATTGCGAAATTCTGAAATATTTTCTGTTATGGCATATTTCCTCTTTAAAAGATCCTTACAAAGATATTTTATAGCCATGTTTACATTTTGAGGTAATAAATTCTCCTTTTTGAAATGATTGTCTTCAATTTTCGTTAAAACTA